>DWPF01000668.1:0-10407 GCA_018251575.1 Cecropterus bathyllus | reverse complement strand
AGTGCAAATTATTCGCCGCTTGATCAATTGATTTCTAGCCAAGGCTAACTGTAATGTTGTTAACGCACAAGAAAGTCGTTTTAGTCAGATGTATCCACAGAGTACATTTGTATCATGTATCTAAGCTATTCGTTATGATAAAGTCCTGCAATATAATGGGCCATAATATAGTATAGTGGACCCAGTTCACTCAACCTCTCCTAAGACATGAATGGGACAATTTTAAAGTGCTTTCCTCCTTTTATAATATAATTTATTCATGCACCAATAGTATTATTTCGACTACCAACAATTTTTACTTAACTTACAAGAAAATTTTTACACATACTGTAAGTCTTGTGTATATTTATTAGGCAAAATGAATAAAACGTCCATCTGGTTTCGTTCAACAGCGACACTCCAAATAATTTCCATTGCTATAAAAATCCATGTCTTTTTGCTTCTAAGACCATATTTTAGAGTTATCTCAAGAAAGGATCTACCCATAACGCATAGATAGATGACAGGCTGCATAGTATTTTATCTCGAAAATTAGATTTGAAAAGCACAAAAATATATCTTACGCAATTTTCTCATCGAAGTAGTAAAATATATTTGCATATAAGTAGTACCTGATTACAAACGAGTACGATTATAACACGTAACTAAGGTAATAAGCTGTTGTATAGTCACAATCAACCTCTTTTAATCAATACTTGCTACAACATAAGGGCTACTTTTTAATCTTGATTGCTAAATGTTAAAATCGTAATTTCGTAGCACTTAGCGTGACTCAATACAATTAATGAATAAAAGTGCTATAATAATTTTGTCAGGCGCTCCAATCGTAACTTATTTTCAATTTGTTTTTGTCTGTAAATATATCGATTATGATTATATTAACACTGATCAAAGTCACCTATTAATAATATATTTATAATCCTATCCTTATTCCCATGTTTCTAAAAATTGTATGTTCAAAAAGGTAACAGGGAGACATACTTATTATCGACTCATAATATTGCCTATCTCAGCCTAAGCCAATGACCTCTCATTCGTGCCATTTTATAACAGGGAGATAATAACGAAATTCCCGGGATAAATCGTAATCGAAGGGTGATTCGAATCCCTTCGGCCGGCCTACACGTCACGTTGCCGACGTAAATCGAAGGTTCGTTGACCCTGGGGGTGGAGATTTAAGCGCACCCCTCCGCGCAAATCTTCGGGTGTACCAAATATCTGCTATTCGGGCCCCTTATTTATTTCTATGTCATGCTCGTGTCTGTTTACGTTGTAAATGTAACAGGGTAGCGCCATTTATTGTCCTCGTAGGGTGAATTTTACTTGCGTGTGGCAACGCCCTTTAAAAAGCATCGATTGAATTTAGGGCATGGTCTTTTGGAGCAACATATTGAAATTTATAAAAATAGCATACGAAATGTAGTTTTCGTTACATATCTTATTCCTTATTTTGTAACGTACCCGCTTCCCGCTTTCGTTGTATTGTTATTCCGATAATCTTACTACCTGCTGTATTTCTCGCCTTTTGGATCCAGGCCATGATTATCTAGCAGCCGGATTAAGTTGAAAAGTTGCAGTACAAATGTATGCCATCTGCCATTTCCTATTGTAGGATTAACAAGATTTCACAAATACATTAGTGTTGAAATAAAAAATTATTTACGTAATTTTTAATTACGTACAAAGTCATAAAACGCAGAATTATTAGAATAATTGTAACTTTATTCAATCTAATGTAACATTACAACTATTTTTATTGAGCATCACAAGGATTAGGAATGTTAAGGTATCAGGTATAAAATGAAAGATTATTTTAAATACATTATTGCTAATGTCGATATTTAATGTCTATTTCAATATTTCCTACGTCAGATTACATTCGTTGACATTTCAAATTATTGGTAAGTAAGCCAAACTTGCTTCAATACATTCGGCGATTTGTACTCTGTCTTAAAATGCTAGCTATACCTAGGCCAAAACCTTACAATACCCGAACCTGCCCAGAACAAACGAAACAAAAAAAAAAACAAGTAAATTTGTTAAATGTGGTTAAGTTAAATAAACACTAAAGAATCGAAATAATGTTAGTTTTAATTAAACTGAAAGTACACTAAACACAAAATACCACGAAATACAAAACCAGAACAAAACAATAAAAAGGACAGGTGTGTATCGGTTGCGTCAACACAGTACACAATAAGCTTTAGAGCACATTAATTTCAATCTATCTGCAGATACCGTAGACAAACCCGAAGGCAACAACCCGAGACATCTACAAGTTACTGAAATCATTACCTACCTTTCGAAATAGAAGTCCAAATTGCCTACGTCCATATTGAGATTGGACGAGACATTTTCGACCATTGAGCATACTGTGTTGACTTGTAAAAATGTTCTTTCACGATAGGCAAGTGTATTCAAGTCAGGGACGACACAACACGAAACTATTTATAGTAAAGAAGCTATTCCAAATCTTTTTTGCATTTACATTGCCTAATGCAAATGTTCTTTGCGCTTCTATGTTTCGACTGTCTCCTAGTCTCCGGAGGTTCGGCCGAGATCGAGGTTGTGCTAGTCTAGACAGCTCTAGAGCGTTATAGACACTAGAAAATGCGACGTACACACCCGCCTTTGTTCCAAGCACAACGCTCGCTCAAATCCTATACAGTCGCTGTGATCAGACGCTGTCTAGACTACAGGCGCCCTCACAAAGTATTCATTGCATTGAGGCAGCCTTTGCGAGACAAGTGGCTTCATTTACGTACACATTCCCACTTTACACAACCCGCGACATTCATATTTACTTATTTAAGATTTACCGAGATTCTAGAAAAGAAAGAAAGAAAAGAAGAAACAACATTTAATAAAATGTTTAGCTTCTCTGACAGGACTGAATTTGCGTCGCTACGTTCGCTATACTTTACAGATCACTCGACAATAATGCTGTTCAAGATAAACCAGTTTCTAAAATAAATCATTATTTAGAGAATCTGTTATACCTTATATTTTTAGAAAGGTTACTTATGAACAACTAATTTCAAAATCAGCAATATATACAATATTATATTACCACCTTCTTAACTCGAAATTTGTGTCGGACGATGGATTCTTATTACAAATAATTCTGTATCAAAAGAATATCTGTCTTAATTTAATGGCGAGAAATCTGTTTCTGGTGCCTAAAAGTAGCTTGAGCTAAGCAAATTCATTTTTATGTACAATTATAATTTAATTACGGATTGAATAATTAAGTACTATGTAAAATATGTACAGTTTAAGCCAAATAAGCTGGAAATTATATTTACGAATAAAGAACAAACATTTGTCTTTTTCTGTCTCTCTTACAAAGCTGCCAATATTTGCGCCAAAAGATTTGGAATGGCTCAACAGATTAAATTACTGAGAGGTACATTTTTTAAGCTGTGACTAGTTGTACACACCATTCGTTATTTTGTTACCGTGTGTTCCACGATGGTACAATGGTACATTTTATACTTATTGTTAAAGAAACACCACACCAACGTAATTTAAACACAAATCCTAAAGGACTACAATTATATTAGAGAACACAGTTTTTTTTTTAAATACTTAAGTAAAGGTACTTAAAGATTTAATGTTGCGCAAAATTATAACTGACTAGTTCCGTGTAGTTAAGTACTTTAAATAAATATTATTTTACTTAATGAAACATTTATGCTTATCAGTATTACAGATATTAAAACAAATACTTAAGACAAAATGCATTATATACGAGCCAAGAGAAGATCCAACTTCAGCATACTCCGTTATATGATATGCATCTAATCATTATCTATCAAATAATTTAACTATATAATAGTGACAGAAACTACCAAATACGAATATATTGGTTATACATATAAATAATGAAGTGGATATAAACGTTCAATTACTGAGTAAATTTACTGAACTAATTTTTTTAAAACTTACTCTACATACAATATATTAATTATAACATCAAATGAAATCTATAAATATTTCTATTATCTAATACGAGAATAAATTATGAATTATACATTACATACTTAAATATTATAATAAATAGTGATTACACAAACAAATTAATTAGAGAGACAATATCATGCCATGAAAGTCAAACGTCCTGCAACGTAATACAATGAAACGTCATAGATTGACATTGCAACGTAACCAATCAGACTTGCCACCTGCACCAAATCCCATATTAAATCTAGAGAATATCTGAGAAATTACTAGCCATAAATTTCAAAATGGATGCCATTAGACATATTCATGCCCCCACCCCCAACAGTTACTGGACTGACATTCTAACATTTAAAACGAGCCCACAAATTGGATGCCTTCAATTATTTTTCAAGACAATACAAAACTTAGAAAAATGTTGATCAGACACTAAGTTATATTTATGTCATGGTCCTTATACATCATAATTTCGATTGAGATTTTCGAGCAGTCATATTGAGTCATATATCTTAGATCAAGTATAAATTATTGCAAAAAAAAAATTACACATGAAAACTAAAAATTTGAAATATCATGGCTCTAAACATATTAATGATTGATTTATTCATCACACTCACTAATCATTTTGTGCATGAGTCAAGCTCCAGGTTTCAAGTAATTTACAATTAATTACTTCATTAATTACTAATGGTACGGTCATCCTTATATCAATTTATAAAAGCCTGTATGGAAGTTATTGCTTAAAATTAGTGTCTCTGTTTTCGCAAATTTAATCTATCGATTAAATCAGTCATATGACATCTTTGGTAGTCTAAAAACACAGTTGTAAATATAAAGGTATTTCTAATAATATATTCTCTTTAATTATTGCAGATACTTCGATCCAAATATCTATAAAGATGTGTGGTATAATTGCACAGTTTCTCATATACATAATATATATTAGTAATATCTTTCTTCTCATACTTTTACTTAGAGTAATCTTTTAATATTGCACTGTAGATTCTCATAAAAAATTAAATATATTGCTTGTCTTCTGTCTTGTTTGATGGAATACAACTTTATAAATTATTACATAGTCATTCTTGTAAACACTTATATTTTTAAACAATTTATCTAGCATGTGTGATTTTATCTGTAAGTTATAGACCAAAGCCAATTTTTTATAATAACTTGACACATATCTAAGTTCTAAGGAATGCTTCGTTTAGCTCACAATTTTAAACTTGTATATTTAGCTATGAATCAAATTATTACAAAATAATTAAATATAAATTAGTTTATTTTTTATAAAATAATAGCATCTTTAATGTCAGTCATTTGGAATCGAGGACTTCCAAATTAAAATTTTATGAAATTAATGATGATTGCATATAAAATCAATCTTAATTAACTTGATTTTGAGACATGTAATTTTCATATGGGCACCACAATTTCTAGACTATTAAAATTTATCAATGCATCACGAGCTACTTAATGTAAAGCTCATTATGGCATATTTATGTCAAATTATTCCTAGCTGCCATGTAATATTATTCTTGTCATAAATGATTGTGATGATAATTATGTGATAAATGATTTGTACTCATTATGTATGAACACTGGTTTAAAGTTGGTATCATGTCATGATTTGCACCAATGACTATTCCCTATGCAATACTTAAATAAAACCGAACATCCTGATGACAAACCACGACTGAGTTACGATCAACATTTACGCATTAGCTATAATTTATTGACTAGATATTGAAAACTTAGGATTTACTCTTATTTGTTTTAAAGCTGACCTGCAGCACTTGACCATTAAGAGAGTATCCATTCAATGACTGGATCGCAACAACTGCCTCGTCGTAATTGGTCATAGTAACGAAACCATAGCCTTTGCACTTGTTTGTTGTTGGATCTCTGATTATTTTAACACTCTGGACGGCGCCGAATGGGCCAAACAGCTGCCAGAGAATGCTCTCCTCGGTGTCAGCTCCAATATTGTACACGAAGATGCACCAGCCGGAGCCGCCAAGAGCATTGCCCTGAATGAGGGGATCGGCGAGTGGGGAGAATCGTTGTAGACCTTTATTAATCGCAAGCAGGGCCTTACCAGCGGGACCAACGAAGCGGCGAGCGGCCGCCGGAGCCAGGTACGCTGCGAGAGGAGCCAACGCCTTGTTCTGGTTGCTCGGGTTGTTTGCACATTTAACTGTCATCGGTCCTGTACCACCCGGGGGAATGGTGCCGTTCAGCTCGCGGATCGCCGTCTCCGCCTCGCAGCGCTGGTCGTAACGGATGAACGCGACGCCTCTGGAGGGCCCCTGGATGTTGTGGTCGTCCATGTTGCCTTGCATCAGATGTCCAACGTTCATGTTTTCGTGGAGGATGCGGGAGCTGATGATAGTGCCGTACGGGCAGAAGAGCTTCTCCAAGTCTTGCTGAGTCATGTGCTTCGGAAGCCCCGACACGTATAAGTTAGCCCCCTTTATGGCGTCGGAACTGGGACGGGCGTAAGACACTTTTATAATTTTATTCTGTAAGCGCAAGCCGTTTAGCGTGTTCACGGCTTTCTCAGCGTCCTCAGCCTTGTGGTAATTGACGAACGCGTAGCCGAGGCTCTGCCCGTTGAGAATGTGGTCGGGGAACACGGTTACCTTGTCTCTGATCAGCTTGCAACTCTCGACCTCGCCGACGCTGGAGAACAGCGATCTGATCTCCTCCTGGGTCATCGTTTGAGGCAAATAGTTCACTATTAAATTAGTCTTCGACTCATTATTGCACGGCTGCAACTTACTACCATTTTGCGTGGGCTGATTCGCGTTCATAGAATCGAGCGGATTTGCCATCATTTTGAATAATAAGTTATTCACGATTTCGTTCTAAATTTCACTTTATCGCTTTGTTTCGTTTGTAAGAGAGATTTGCTCTAATTAAACCATAGATACTTGAGTTTTAGCGTTAACTCCAGGTCGCGTTGGTTGAAAGCATATGCAAGGAAAGAAAATCAATAAGATGCTGTTCACTCTCGTACTTATCCTGTTTTCGGTGGTACAGTTCCGAGACAGTTGAATCAAAACGTTACCGGGAACATAAATGAACGGTAGTTTATTAGATGTTAAGGAGAATATTAAAGTAAAGTGTAAAGGAAATCAACCAAAAATCTATGCGACTTGCGACCTATTCTCGTAAATTCATTTCTTTCACTTCACTTTCTTTTTAAAATGTTGCCATGATTCATAATGGTGGCCCGTTATTTGCCTACTTACAGGGGAAAGTTTTGGGGAGAAGGGGAAATATTTTACACGCAAGTACGTAATACGTACCATATATTTAGAAATTGAAGGAGAGAAATGTCTAATACTAATATTAATTTATAGAAAATATGAAAATTATGTACCTGTTCTTTGATTGTCAACCTTTTGCTGATGAATCGTCTGCGTTATATTGAACCGAGTATTATCTAAAACCTATTTGAGTTTTACCCTATAAGAAAGCTACAGGTACTTGTTTTGTAAACTAAAATTTTATTAACTATTATTTTATAATTTTCATGTACTTTTTTGTACTAATTAAGGCACTTTAAATCCTAAATATATTAATTACTATTGTAAAATTTAAGGTTAAGAATCTAATTGGAAAGTTGATACTGCTAGTATTCAGTGCGTTAAATTCATATTCTAAATAACAAATGTTAATAATAAGATAAGCAAATTTATTTGTTATACCTAAAAGAAGGCGTGTTCAAGGTCTTTTTATTACAAAAATGTTTGTCGTCCACTTATACTTTCCTGCGTATTCCACAAGTGGGGGGAAATATATTTAATATGTCAACACTGTTTCAGTTGTACCAACATTCTAAAACAAACCTTGAAGCATTTACGAAACTTGTTATCGAAACTATTATAAATTAGATCCCACTTTAAAAAAAATATAAATAGAATATTATTATTTTAATAATCACCATACGATTATCATTAATACCGATTACTAAAATAAAATGTAGTTATCTAAGCAAATAGAATAAGTAGTTTAGAATAGAATGGCTATTCTAAAATAATATTTGCTTAGTTACTAATATTAATCAAAAAACTTAAACAGTTTCACTTGTTTCCGCTTATAAAGACGTAGGTATATTTATTTAATATAAAAAATAGACGTTTTTCTCTTAATATGGAAAAAAAGAAATTCATCTTATATTCCTACAACTGACACTTTGAATTTAAAATAATAATTGTGCTTATTTTCCTTACATTCTTTGTATATTATACATATTTAAAAGCCATTATTCTTTTGTATGATAATAAATTCTTTTAAACTTACAAAGTAATATAATTTAATTTTAATGTTTATTGATTAATTCGTGTGAAGACATTTTTTTTTAATTTCCAACAATATGAATGAGAAAACAGCAGAAAATTACAATATATATGTAATTACAGACAACATACGTCCTACATAAGTACCTTTAATAAGTTATGTATTGATTCATAATCGGAACGAAAAACCACATTTATCCTATCAATATATCTGTTTAGAGCGATCGGAGAGGCTAAGCAGAGTTCAAGGTTCAGCGAGCATCTAATAATGTCTAATATGTAGTAAGACATTTTATTTAGTGAAATATTATTAATCAGTTTATGACATGTTCTTGCTATTAAATTAATCATACTAGTGTTCTTTTTACTTTTGTTAAGACAGGTTTTAAACGTAGACAAATTAGGAAATTACATTGGATTGAGATTATTTTGACTATTGAAATGATTTATCAGACAACTAAACATTTATGAATGTCCAAGGTATAAAATTGGAAAGTTATCAAACGTCTATATGTGGTTTATTCAAATGAAACGACTCGCCCGACTCTAATTTGCTGCCACTCGTGGGTATACTAATATCAATATTGAGAAGATACATCAACTGAAAAGCCAACATGACCATACTCTGTACTTACGCTGTGATCATCAAGCCTTTATTGACTCACCGTAGGGCACTGGCGAAGCTTACAAATAGGCCAAAGTAAAGATGATTCCTACAATTCTTCTTTTAGGTACCTTGGCTAAAACATAGCTAAAATCGTAGTTTGGGTTTAAAGGTGAATGATGAATTGACACAAAAAATTGAGCTGTACAATGTAGATAAAAAAAACGTACTTGTAAAACTTCCATACTACATGTGTTTCATAAAAATTCCATACTAGACATATTTGATTTTTTTGTTAAGATGTTTTTATCAAACGTTAATTACTACTTACAAGGCTTAGCAAAGATGTTTTGTGCCCGCGACAGAAAAAAAGCTGTAACTACCATTATAACTACTCTCCGATAGATGTCGTTATTTTCCAATTACCGCGTAGTCAAACGCGATCGCAATCGATTAAAAGAGTATCAAGTGAATATATAGTGTTAATATAATAATTAAATTATGTTGTATATATAATAATATTCGCTAATAATGTGTTACATTATGAATGAACTATGCATAATAATCTATTTCATTATATTATGAATTAAATGTGTAGGTAATGTGATTGAGGCTTTGCATTAAGTAATTTTTGGAGTTGGTACGACCAAACCACTGCTACGCCAATTTCTAGTGTGGAGCCATACTTAAATTTCCATGGAGGGCGTGGATGGTGACCAATCATAATTATGTATGACGCGACATTAAATTTAAGGCGATATTAAATTTTGCAACTAGTCATAAATAAGACAGATTTTTACCGGAGATGGTTGGTAGATCTGACGACTATAAGCTAGTCTAGGAATATTCTTACTAATGCCGGCTTAAGTGGACATATAAAGCATAGTATAGACCTATTACCTAAATTAAGGGCTGATCTCAGAAAAAATCGAAAACATTTGTACTGAATTAATCTGAATTTGCCCACCATTATGTTTTTTTGCTCATAAATATTGTTATTTGATTTGACTTTTCACGTAACAAGTAACTTTTAGTATATTTAATATTTGCGATAGATAATGTTTGCAATTGCATCATCGAATATCTACGAGATTCACGTTAGTATTTACGTCAGTAACATCGTCATCAATTTACAAACATTATGCAATAAATTATTTATTAGATTATTACTTATCTATAAGTAGGTACTGCATTATTATGATGTAACTTGTAAGCGACTTGCATTTATAACACATAATTCTTTATGTTTACATAGGTACATTTTATAAATATCAAAAGTGTCTTTACCAATCTTATTTTTAACTACACTACTTGAATCACTCCTTTACAATCTAACATACTTTATTTACGTTACTAATTTAAACTGTTTTAACTCGTGATTTACTTGTTGTGATAGATTTTAATGAAAGAAAACAAACGAACCTACGAACCTACGAAAACATACGAACTTTTAATATACATAAAATCCCTAAAAATCAGTGCCGGATCTAGGGGGGGGGCAATCCGGGGCCTATGCCCTGGGCGGCAAGCTCAGAGGGC
>DWPF01000667.1:0-10408 GCA_018251575.1 Cecropterus bathyllus | reverse complement strand
GTAGCGACGCGTCTATGCTCAAACTCAGGTCAGACTGATCTAATCTGGATTCTGATCTAGTCTAACTGATGTCCATTGGTAGCAGTGGTCGCTTCAGGTAGCCGGCATGGTCGGTTTCTACTTCAATATTATCAAAAAAAGTGTATATCTGTTCTTTTAATAACTGGTAAACAATGATGTGGTAGAAAAATAGACAAGGATTTCCAACTCAATCTTCATGGTTACTTACAGATATACCCGATCTTAGGTATAACACGAATCCTATTTTATTGATTACAAATGTCCAATGAAAGCAGTGACAACCATCAGGTGGCCTATATGCCATTTTGTTACTTCTATCGCACAAAAAATAATACACAGGTAGAAATTTCATTGACCATTCTTGTCGCATTGCTGGACAACAGTCTTCTTTCAGAATGATATACTTTTAGGTCACAGACCATCGCGCTGGCAAGTGCGAACTGGTAGACTTTGCACAGCTTTGCGATTTTTTTTTAGGGAATTTTTAAGTGGGTTTCCTCCGATGTTTTCCTTCACCGTAAAGTAGTGATAATTAATATCTAATAATCACATAATTTTAAGAAAATCCGTGATGCTTGTCTGGCATTTAAATCTACTTAGGACCCTTAATTGAGACTTTGTTTCGATCATTATCACTGCTCTAAGGTAGTTAGAAAAAACCTTCTTAAAAGACAGTCTCAAGACTTTTAATAAATAAATTCTCTGTCATCACATAATGCGCCAAATTGTGGTTCTCCGTACAAAAAATGTTTACAACCCCCTGTGACAGAGAAACCTGAAATTTAGTTAGAAATAAACCTTCATTAGTAAAAGGCTGTCCCTAGCAAGACTTTTAATAAATAAATTCTCTATCATCATAAAATGCGCGAAATGGTCGTTTTTCGTTCAAAAAATGTTTACAACCCCTGCGACAGAGAAACCTCTAGTAATCGAGATTTACCGCTAAGATTAATGTCAAACGGCTTTTAAGCGCCGGATCGTAAGGGCCCTTATGTCTTAAGGTAAAAATGTCTTCGAAGGTAATTTTACGTTTTATTTCAAAAGGTTTTTGTAACTTCTAAAAATACGAGAGCTACGTGCTTTCTTCATTTCTTTAGTTAAAGCTATATCAATATTCAATTTATATGATATTGTTAGGTATTTAAGGCCCTTTATTAAAATAAATAAAGGGCCTTAAATACCTTATAAAGTTTAATACTTCATATTAAAATAAAATTGTTATTAATATACACTTCCATTAAAACTTAGCGTTGGTCCTACCTCCCCCTTTATGATATTCGAGAAACGAAAAATTGTTCAAACAGAAAGTTTTTGTTTTTTTTTGTCGACAAATTTGGGATCTTTAGCATACGAATACAATATAATTCAGTGACCCTTTTTTCGCCGAACACAGCTGTTAGAATAACCAATATATCGCCCATACATTACAGTCAATCGACATTAAAATACTATGGCTTATCACAACATAAATATGACTGGCGCCTCTAGCGGCAAAAATTGGCAGCTCTCCCATTCCTACTTTATCTCCATGAACATGAATAATTCACGAAAACTTCGGTCCGTTCCTACATACAACACAACCGGCAGTAAAGCATCAAGTTTATAACTATTTGAAAGAAGTATTGATACTAGGTACAGTGTGCGAATTTACCTGATTGTTATAAATATTTACATGTTTTCGAAATAACTTTATGTAATGTAAGTTGTACTTGTTGTAAATATCTCTGTCTCAAAGTTTCATCAAGATTGGTTCAGACAAGAGGGTGTCGCGATGTAATGTTTTGGCGAGTCTGTGAGCTAGCTAATAAACAATTAATTTTTAACTATCGACTAAGTCATTATTTTTTTAACATCGATAATTAATACATGATAATCATTACATATAAAATAAAGTTCTTATCGCACACATTAAATTAAGAATGTTATATAAAGAATAAACTATTATAAACAGATTTAATTACCTACATTATGTATGTCGCAGGCTAGTACTAAAGTGAGGTATTTTCCCAAATTCTTAGGCATACAGAATCCTTGGAATGTCAATCGGAATATGCGAATAAAAGGGTAGAACGTGACCGAATTATATTTTATGATATAAGGCATTAATAATCCCCGCATACCATTTCAGATATTCGCTTATATATATCTAGAATCAGTTACGTGATATATTCGAGTGTTGCTATACTCGCATATATCACGTAACAGATTTTGCGAACAAATGTTTAAAAACACTTAAGTAGATACTAAGATGTCCGTCTGGCCGGGAATCGAATCCAGGACTAACTGTGTATCAGACCAGTGACCCCTTCGTCACGCGGGCGGTCATACGGGATAAATTGAATACGTTTTTTGACCAAATACCTACTTAAGCATTTTATCAAATGCCAGATTTTAACAAAACCCTGCGACACATATCGCATGGTTACAACAAAAAGGTCCTAAGCCTAAATTTACATTTTGTTGAAATTACATTTTGTTTCGCATTTTGGGGAACTTCTTAAAGCGCGCGGTTACTAAAGGGATGTCACATTTATATCCTTCCATTTTAGCGCAATTTTTTTATTTTATTTCGCGTGACGATACTACATTATTAGGAGTAGTTTCAAGTGGTCAACTCATTATAGTCCCGCTGCTGGGCACAGGTCTTCTCTTAGAATAAGAGAGTTTTTGATCACAGTCCACCGCATTGCCCAAATACGAATTGGTAGACTTCACAAAACTTTGAGAATTTTTTTTTCGAACTTAGAGATGTGTAGGTTTCCTCACGACGTTTTCCTTCACCGTAATGCAGTGATAATTGATTTCTACTATGTACACACATAATATTAGAAAAATAGGTGGTTCGTGTCTGGGATTCAAACCTCGGGTCCTCGCGTAACATGCCGAGTTTCGTCCAATTATCACTATTGCTTACTTCAGTTTTTTTACTGTTTACTGCAAGTTTCACGTATTAGCTCAATGTGTCGAAATTTTGACTTAGATCCCTTTTCTTTTCGCTGTACGATACATATCGATATAAGGCTTATGAAGCACTCTGTTTAAGTGGGCCTACGTAGCTCGGGGCTCAGACGTCCTACGGAGATGGAGCACACTTGACCCCACTTAGTATAAGCGTATGCCGTAAGATCCATAACATTTTGTGGGTAGCATATTGAGCCGTAAAATAATTTTATGTCTATAGAGGCGTAGCTTTATTTCAATGTACTGGGCAACAACTAGAAAAATAAAATGTCTACGTCTGTTAGTCTGGTCTTATGAACGATTTGACTGAGATATATTATGCTATAGTAATATTTTATGATATCCCAGCTAGATCTAATCATCGTATCTACAACGAAATTCTAGGTGGTAGAACCAGTGTAGTTCGACAGGGGAAGTACCACCGCCACACCTATTTCTAGCGTGAAGCAGATCTTGCGTTTCGATGGAAGGGTGTGGATGCCGGCTCACTTATATACTATGAGGCGACCATCTTAGTCCTCGGGAGTAGCAACGCATCTGTGATCAACATCAGAACCCCCGTTCTATATGAAGTTGATTACAGATGTCCATGGGCCGAAGTCACCACTTACCATCAGGTGGACTGCAAGCTCGTTTGCTACTTCAGTCTTATAAAAAAAAAGAATAAACAAATTTTAAATTTTAAATGTAATTCGACATTACTTACAAGATACAGATTCACAACTCGGATATTGGCACTAACATCTTGAACATCTGAATATTAGGAAATATTTTGTATTTTTAGTGGTGATCACCGGAAATTTCAGTAACGTTGTTGAAGCGTTAAGTGCATTTCAGCTTACTAGTACACAAGCATCAAATTATTATTCAGAATAAACAAACCACCTAAAATCATACCAACCCTTTTCCAAATATTGTTTTACAAGTGATGCTGGCGATTAGTTAAAGCAGTAAAAACAAAGTAATCTTATGTGGGTGAGATTTTGTAGCTACATTGTAAAAAGTGGGTACTGTAGCCTCGCTTAGGTCCGAGATATTTTTATCTTCACGGTTTTTACACTTTCATTGCCATTCTCCGCATACCGCGAGGTTGGAACACGTATCAAAATGGCGAACGATTTGCATACTTGGTCCAGTTGAATGGAACATACTAAATGGATTTCAATACGGTTGAATACAAGCCACCGCTTCCAAGATAAATATCTTGACGAATGCACTTCGACGGGATTAACTTGGGTTGAAGTTTAAGCTTATAAAGTATTTTTAAACACTTGGATTAAAGGTATACAGGATAAATAAAGGTGACATAAAAACGCGTAGCAAAATATTCCAATCCCTTTTTATGAATACTGCACTCTCGGAGTGTGAGATTTGGCGTATTTACAGTTAATGTAAAGATAGAGCGCTCAAACAAAATATTTTTATAACACTTAATATACCAACCTATATTGCAGTATTAACATTCATTGTTTACATTACTCACTTATGATGCTTATTTATTTGGTTTCTCGCAAAACAAGACCATCTATGACATTTACAAGAAGTACGAAGTATTACTTACACCTAAATTCCAGACACAGATGCTAGACACTTTCTAAAGATTTTACATATTATCAAAATATTATAGCGATTTAAATTATATCAAAAACCTAGTCTTTAACTACAAGTTTTATCTGTCTTTACTTTTTAAAGTCCAAACTTGAGTACCTGAGCCATTGCTTACATGCCTAGTGTGTTTGAATACAAAGAGACTATGAAAAGTTTACGAGGCACTGTGGCTGCCTTGAACTTTAATCTGGTGCTTGAACTGTTACGAGAAAGCTTTTAGGGTTATCGCTCAAAATTATTTATTACTAATGGAACCTTCAAGTGTTCGCTTTTTTTTTAAAACGAGAATCACACTTCACGTTTTTGTTCCCAGTGAAATATGGAGCCACTTGAGCTCGCTTGAGTAACTGTTTTTTTCTGCGAGCCATTTCGCTTAAACACTTCTGACAAGGAAAAGGAGGGCTTTCATTTTTTTTCGCCATAACACTTTGTGACAATATGTAAGAGTTTCAAGACCTCGTGTTTCCTTTGATTTTTTATTTGGTTACACTTAAATTCTTACATATACTTACATATAAAATTACTCATAATGTTTTAAGGTAAGATAGTCAACAAAAATAATATTATTTATTGTTCGGTTTTAGTCCTTGTTTAATGTAGAGATCAATGAAGTTTAGTTTAAATATCATTTTTAAAACTAAATTCCATCGAAAGATCATCCATTAAATTGTATAGGTAAATAGTTCATATATTTTCTGCATACAATAATAAAACATATCGCATTCCCAACTACCTAAATGACATTTATTTATTCTACAACTTTATTTGTAATATGAAGATTTAAAAACCCATTATTTCTGTATAATGTTGTAAAATTTTTATTATAGAGGCCTTAAAAATAAAAAGTAGATTAAACCAATAAAGGAGTTTGTTACCTATTTAGAGTTTAAAAGTGCTAGTCATTTGAAATAACAAGCGTGACAAGCTATCAAAAAGCTTTCGATTAGAGTCAAAACAAGAAACTTGTTACATGTTTAGCCATTGATTTAAACTGATGTCTCGAGCAACAAAAAAGTTTAACGATGACAGTGGTTGACGAGTTAAATTGTATTTTATTAGGTGCTTATATATTTGGACGATTTTCTTTCAACGTCTTTAAAAATGTATTTATTCCTCTATGAATGTACCATTCGAAAATTCGTTTAATTTTACAGCAGTGTATTTATAATGGAGACACAATATTGTATACTTATAAAAATGAGTTCTGTGTAATTTGAATTTATTTTAAGTAATGTAAGTATGACGAAATCGTACAAAATTGTTTATTATGTACGTTTCGTTTTTCGTTAATGCATAAAATGAGCTTTTAATATCTATCGACACCTTCTATCTAACCTAAACTAACATCATTCATTTAGGCAAGTGACAATTATATATATTATATAAAGTAAAAATTTATATTAAACGGATATTTAAAATTTATTTTTCATTCAAAACAAACTAATTTTAATTTTTTACATCTTTTAATTTTGATTTTTTAAATATAACTACACTTGTTTTAATATCATAGATATAAAAAGTGAAATTTTAAGCGTAGCTAACATTGGAATGTGGAGTGCGGTCGTCTGATCATTTCGGTAATTACTATCATTACTGCTTATTACATAGTTGGTGCAGACGCTCAATTATAGGTGCGTCGATTCTTCAAAGCTAACAGTGAATAGAACAGTGAAGTAATGTAGAAACCAAATTAAACGATGTATTCAAATATCAACTCAAATGATATATCCTAACTAACAACTAACAGAGACATAATAAATTACATATATTACCAATTAGATGCGCCCCGTGATTTCACTCGTTTCAATTTAAATTGCTAAACTTTCGATAGAGTCGATTTTAAGGAAATATGACTTCATGTTACTTCAAATTACAAACATTAAAAAAGTTTTGTCAAGTATTTTCGATCCTATGAATTAAATTCAATAGTTTTTTCTTTTGAAATTTTTGTTTTTACTTATTTTAAGTCCTCCAAACTATCCTTTTGCAAATAGGTATATGCGGTGTAGAGACGGGCACATCTTTATTTTTATTACATATACCTATGGATTTCCCAAGCCTTTTTTGCGGCAGTAAAATTATGAACATTTACTTTTTTTTGATATAATAAAGTCGTTTTAGTTCATGATTACTTTTAAAAAGGGTTTTAAAAGTAATTTAATGAATGTTAGCTTTAGAAATAATATTGAAAAGATCAAGTTCATTTAAAACAAAAACTAGTTGTTGTAATTTGATTCGAAATATACGTATTTGTAATTATAAAAATACGTATATTTCGGCTGAATTGTCTGTAAGGTACGCACAAATTTTTCCAAATTTTTTTTTGCGTGAATTACAAAGCCGAACACCGCGTCTCTATAAACGCACCTCGCCGCAGGCTCTAGCAATCACACGCACAGTTCTCCATCTCGTCTGTTGTATTATTCAGAAATGTCAAATTTGTGCGCGAAATGAGTTTCCCGGAGATAAGGTTGTATTTGTACAAAACAAATATTATAACGAGTGTTGTTAGCAGGTGTAGATTGGGTAGGTGTGTAGAGAGTTCACCACTCATTTCACATCTGTACACAGTAACGCATATAAATGATGTTCTAAGGGAAAAATAGTGGTGATACCAGCTACGAAAGGTTTTTCCACCTTCAATATTGTAGTAAATCTATTTTATAGACAAAACTTGTCGCACAAACGCCTTAAATTGTAGGATAAAAGTATTTGTTTTTATAATACTAAAATCCAACGAGCATGCAGTCCACCTGATGGCAAGTGGCTCATGCCGCCTATAGATATCGTTAATCAACCCTAGACAAGATCAGACTGTCACCTGCGGTTGATCAGAGACGTTGACAGAACAGAGACGTGAGCGTTGCTACCCCTGAGGACTAAGTTGGATTGTCTTGGATTAGTATACCTCCGTTACTACACCCTTCAGGCTAGAAAACAGCAATGCTCAACACTGCTGATATTAGGCAGAAAAAGGTGTGGCGGTGATTGCAGAGTCGAATCAAAAGGCTTCTACGACCTTCAAATTAAATGCTTGCTTATTAAAAACGATTTTAAAAATTTTGTTAGCTATAATCTGATTAAGATAATCATAGAAATAGCTGATCATATGAAGGGAATTTTACAAAAACACAAAGGACTTTAAGAGGAGTAATATTTACTATTTTATATTTTTAAGATTTCCAAGGTTTTAAAAGGTAAATTAGAAAACTATACATGAACGACGTATCAGTCAAATCGTGAACAGAATTGGGAATTCGCTTATCTTTTTATTTCTATTAATTTTTCTTTATTATCTTTCATAAATTTAAAAAGAGCTGTACTCATATACATATAGTACGATGCTAATTAAAAGAAATGTAGGTAACATAAGTAAATAGCTTCCTGCGACTTTGCCCGGTTGGTCACGTTTACCGCGGTAATGAATATCCCGTTTTAGTAATAAAATATCTGTGTGAAAATCTAAATGAAATTTTAGCGAAATTCGACTAGTATAGTGTTAAGGTCATAAAATATCTGTGTGAAAATTTAAATGTAATTTTAGCGAAATTCGACTAGTATATTGTGCGTGTTGAGTTACAAACTCGCATACATCCTAACAAACGTTCGCCTTTATAATATTAGTAAGATTGTTCAAACCAGGACACAGTAAGTAAGAAATTATAGCACTTACATAGTGCAGCTGAACTTAATAAGTGATAAGGTACCTTTGAAGTGCTTAGAAAACGTTTTATATTGGTACCATATATTCGCACTGTTTTATTTGTTACATGTTCGTAGGTAAATATTTCATGACAGGTATAACATTACGTATACACAGTAGTTAATTATTGTATTGTGTATTCTAGATTTATAGATTTGAATAGATATCATATCATTCCATCAAATCACGAAGTTTTTTTTTTCAAAAAGAGTGAGTAGTTAACCTGAATAAAAAAAAAATGTAATTGTATCTAATTCTGCATTCTGTTTGATTATTGAATGTTTATTAGTATTATATGAAACAAGTAGGAAGGAGTAGTTCAAATTTTTTGGTTGCAGAATATAAGACGTGAGTATCATAATATTTCCGTTTCATTTATTATCTGCCATTTTGTCTAATCATCTTATTTTGTCATCATTTATCTAACTACGCTTTGATTGTAGATTTCAAGTTTGGGATTGTTGTTTATAATGATTGTTAACCCCCAAAGTGTACTGGTGGCTAATGCCTGTCAAGTTGTCCGGTATTTTCCGGCAAGCAACGTTACAAGTGGACGATTGTGTGGAAGATTGTGGAGTGGATGGTTTTTGTTCTATTTTCTATGATCACAGACTAACGTATCAGCACCGGATTTACTATTGTTTCTCAACAATTATACTTCAACAGCATCTCCCCAATATTTACAATCTATAATCGATTATTCTGTTCCCACAGCTTCAGGATTCACTGCCAAATATATCATAAATATATTATATATTTAACTTACACAGGTACAGGTGCATTGAATCCTTTGAGCTCATGTGGATTGCTGATCCTTTAAAGGTTACATGTGCTATTTGTGTCGGTAAAAGCCTGACCTGTATCCCTGCTGTCATCCTGCTGACCGGCATTATCCGCTTAGACCATTTCAAATCCATTTTTTTTATAAATTGTTATTGTACCATATTTTATATAAGTTGTGATTTAATTGGTTGTGGTTATACTAGAATTAGAACAGAAGTTACATTTTCCGACTAGCTTTTTTTATGAATAGTTGATTTTTCTGTACTTTCTGTTTGATCTTGTTTAGATGACCGGCAATACCCCACCTTCCCCTATTGCAGTAATCACTCAACGTCGGGCGGGTTTAGGTCCTTGTTTATTAATTCCACCATAAGATACACACACAAAGGGTAAGTCTAGTATATAAAACAAATGTGTCTACAGTTCAGTTCATAACGTGCATGAATATTTATATTACAGATTAAATCAGATAAAGACATTATTCCAATCCAATTTGGCGAATAAAATTAGAATGATTATTTTTGCTCAATCAAAATAATCATTCCCGGATTAATTGGAGATGGACATCTAAATAAACTCATTACAGATAATATATAAAGCACACAAAATGTAGAATAAATCATTAAGAGTATATTTTTGAACAGTGCTTTCCATTTGTAACAATGTGGATAATTTTTCTGGCACTACTTTTCAGCGGATCGGTTTCGGTAAAAAATTATAGTGTACATAGACTAGATCCTTAGTTTCCAAAGTGGTCTAGATGGACCCCAGGGGTCTACGGAACACTAGAAGAGGTCCATAATTTGTAAGCGGGGTGTCCACGAAAATTAGCAGATAGATTGTAGATACACCGGTATCAAGACTCTTAGATCTGACGACCTTTTTTTTTGGTCGTCATATCGTAGAGACACCGGTGTCAAAGACTATTTAGATTTGGCGAATTTCTTTTGGTTGTTTCAATTTACATTTTGCCTTATTGGGCAAAATGTAAATTGAAACAATTGATTAATTAATCAAACGGTTCTCATTCTTATTTTTCGAAAACTATTAATCAGCTGCAACGCTAATTTTGGGATTATGGTAGAAATGTAGCTGCAGGGGGTCCACCGGAATAAGTTAAATTTTGAAACTGGTCTATAAGAAAAAAGTCTGGGTATATCTGGACTAGATCAATATTGGTATGAACACGAGAAGATTCTGGATATTTGTATTTTCTTGAAATGGCTGAGACAATTTAATGGCAAAGAATCCTATTTTTGAAAGTGGTAGAACTCTTTGTGATTCGACTCCGGAAGCACCACCGCCACACCTATTTAAGGGGACATACTTTTC
>DWPF01000666.1:0-10409 GCA_018251575.1 Cecropterus bathyllus | reverse complement strand
GAATGCCATCAGGCATTAAGTTTGCCCTATTGTATCTTTTATTTTTATAGAGGTGCAATAAATAAATAAATAAATAATAATAAAAATACATGTATTATTAATAAAAATATTTTCAGAATGTGGAACAATTATCAACACTTGGAAATGCCTCGGCAGGATTCCTGGCAGCTTTCTTCTCTTCATTCACACTGTGCCCCACAGAACTGATCAAGTGCCAATTACAAGCGATGAGAGAAGTCAATGTGCAGGGCTCACAAACAGCTGTATGATGACTCTTTTTGGGTATCTCGTGAATATATTTCATAATAGTTTGTTCATTTTGTCTAATTGTTAGTTAACTGTGTTTGTATTGATAAAGGTCCATACTATCATCTTAACTAGGTGTAAAAGCGCTTTCAAATTAAACGAGACGACGTACAATACTAGGTCTCACGGGCGGTTGTGTTTTTATATACAAACTTGTATCTTGCAAAAAGACGTGCAATGGTTTCTCACATTCTCGCGTAAGGTACCTAAGTATTAAATATTTAAGGTACCTAAGTATAAAAGTATTTCTCTCTAGAGCATGAAGGTCACTCACCCCTGAAAAAAAAAAGTTAAGATATACAATGTGCAGTTTCCGATACTGCGACTATGCGAAATATGTGACGGTATTCAGTATGCTGTAGATGACGTTTTTTTACATGAAAAACTTAAAAGGAAAAAAACATAACCGCCCATGTGCAAGTACAAAGATTAACGTCTAAATTGAAAGTGGCCTGAAACATTTTTTTTCTAATAGTGTCCATTGTATATTTTTCAACTGCATGAAGATAAATAATATGACAAATTTTGTATTGTCGACTAAATATGCTGAGGTGCGTAATATTATGTAGTGTTAACTCCATAATATTTTGAGATAGTTTAGTACATTTAGCCGACGATATAATTATTTACACAGATGCGCAACATCGGCTTATTTTATCAATCAATACTTATATAATCTTATTTAAATATTTCATAATTAATTGTTAACATTCCTTGCCCCACAGTGTATTGATAACACTGATAAATAACGCAATAATCACGAGAGTTGTCGATATTGATATTAAATTACTGCCCCTGATTGCAGATTAAAGTTACGCCCCTACAACTAACTCAACAAATATTGAGACAATATGGAATTCAAGGACTTTTTAGAGGGTTGGTTCCCACAATTATGAGAGAGATGCCAGGCTACTTCTTCTTTTTTGGCGGGTATGAAGGTAAAGTCACAGATACAGTACATAATATTCATGATTGTAATTCTACAATTGATTAAAAAAGGAATTCGATTCCATACACATTTTTACTTTTTATTTGGTATATAGGATGTTTTTTCTGTCAAATTTTTAATTTACTGAATTATTTGTATTATTTCCCAACTCAAACTCAATAAAGGGTTCTGTACCATTTTCAATAAAAACGGCAAAAGAATAACGTTTGTTGTATGGGAGTCCTCCTTATAAAACATTTCATTCTGATTTTAGTATTTTTTGTCATAGCGGCATCACAAATAAATCTGTGAATAATTGAAATGTTTAGTTATCACGATTCATGAGGAACGTGGTAATAGATAGACGGACAGCAAATTATTAGTAATAGGGTCCAGTTTTTACCCTTTGGGTACTGAACCCTATAAATGACTATAGGGAAATTGTGTGTCGATTTGAATCCGAACCTAAATTAAATCTGGAATTCTAGGCACGCTAGGACTTCTTGAAACTTTGTTCGTGTTTAAAATTATACCACAAAAGAAGTGATAATTAATTATTATCAATTGTTTTATCGTTAAAGTAAAAATCGTCTTGATATCTCTTTGGTCGAATGATACTGGTCTTCCCATTTAAAAATAATATATTTAAGAACTCTGGTTTAATTTCGGAGGCACCACTGCCACACCTATTTCTGCTTAATAACAACAGTGTTATGCATTGCTATATTCTTGTATGAGGGTGAGGTAAGGGAGACATATCTGTCCGAGACGTTCTAACTTAGTCCTTAGAAGTATCAACTCATCTGTGGCTTACCTTAGATAAGACTGATCTTATCTAGCATTGATTCCAGGGATGTTATGGATATGAAATTTCGGATCTGGATACGAATATATGAAAGATATTATACCGGTTTCGGATACGTAATAATGTCGGATATTTCAATTCGGATAGTTTCGGTTACGGATAATATATTTTTAAAGAGTTTTAAACGTAAAGTATTTATTTCTACGTAATAATTTGCAATTACAACCAGAAATACCAGTTATTATTATAGCTACCTAATTAAATTTTAGAAGTGTTATTTACTAAAACTGAAAAAACATGTCTCGAAATATATCCGAACCGAACCTTTTATATCGGATACGCTTACAGATATTTTTTTATTCCGGATATCCGATAGTTTCGGTTACGGATAGGGAGCTCCATAACATCCCTGATTATATCACTTACCATCAGGTGGACTGCATGCTCGTTTGCTACTTCCATATTATCTTATATATAAAATTCTCGTATCACAATGTTAGTTACCTTACTCCTCCGAAACGGCTTTACCGATTTTTACCAAATTTTATACGAATATTAGGTTTGAGAATTGGCTACCATCTATTTTTTAAACCCCTGAGTGATGAGGGTTGTTCACCCTTAACTTTTTTTTTTTTTAATTTTTAGACAAATTTTTTTGTTTTTTATTTTTCTATAATATGGCATTATGGCAAATACATACAACCCTAAATTTTTATCCTTTTATACACCAACCCCTATTTTTAAATAACCATTTTAGTTCGTCTTTTTTGTAAATGGCTTAACTCTATTTCGATTAACATTTCCCTGAACTTATGGCAAATCTAATTTTTTTTTATGAAATCTATACGCTCCATGCCTATTTCACGCATATACCACATCCTTACACACTTACAATAAGTTAGTTACTTTATATCTACACTACAAATTACCTAGAAATAACTTATATGGCAAAACAACGTTTGCCGGGTCAGCTAGTAAAAATATATATTTTATGTTTATTCATTATACTTTCAGGAACTAGGACACTTTTAGCGAAGCCTGGTCAATCTAAAGATGATATAGGATTCTTCAGAACGATGATAGCGGGAGCCGTCGGTGGTTTAGTACTTTGGACGGTTATATTCCCATCTGACGTCATTAAATCCAGAGTACAAATATCAAACAAGAGTCAAAAATTCCTAACAGTAGGATACGAGATAGTACAAAAAGAGGGTAAGTGTACCAAAGTAAGTTTACTTTGAGAACTACAATTAGAAAAATTAATGTAACGTGTGTTAGATCAGTGTTTCTCAAAGTGTGGGTCACGACTCCGTAGGGGTTCGCCTCCAAAATCTCAGTAAAAAGTATTTGTAGAACCAGAATAATGTTTAGATGAATTTATTATTGCAACTTTCTGAAAATCTCATTACTATAGCGTTTCGGGAATCGGAAATTCGATACTAGACTGAAATTCGCGTGGTTTTTGCTCTCTACAATGCTCACATGCATTTGTTTCAACTTGACCTCTGTAAAAACGACATAATGTTTAAAATCAGGATAAAGTAACACACAAAAACATTGATGAAAAAAATGTAGTTATTATTGCAAATCCTGGATTGAGTCAACATCCCTATGTACTATCTATATTTTTTTGTTTTTGTTTTCAGGAGTGCTAGCTCTATATAATGGGTTAAAGCCTACTTTAGTACGGACAATACCGGCAACTGCTGCCTTATTTGTTGTATACGAATATTCAAAAAAATGGATGCACCAATCATTCGGAGACTGAAAATTTCATTCCTTAAATGACCAAATATTTTGTTAATTATAGTAATAAATTTTAGAAGTGTTTACAATGTTTTTGTTTATTTTTTAAATATATCGGCATGACAACGTAAGTTGATGTATTTCAATGTTTGTTACACTTTATTTCTGGTGGATTCCCGACACATTGTCACAGAAATGTATCGAAGCTAATAAGATTTTCAAGTATTAATAAGTTAATGAGGCTTTCTTTGAATTTGTCACTTGTCGTTACTCCCCAGAATACGATCCGCAATAATAAACAATTTTATTTTTAAATTATGATATCTCGTTTGTCTTGCAATTTGGAATATATAAAATCTTATTTCACTCAGCGAGTGTTGCGTCGCGATAGATCGATCTATCATTAGTGCTTGACAACGGCTTCTCCCTGCCAACGCAGTTTCGCCGTGACTACGATCCATTCAACTAAGACAGGGAATGATTACCCGTTGTCGTAGTAAATGAGAAATGATTTATTGAGGAAATGAATGCTCTCTTCTTTGCTATTTAACTCCTGAATGGAAGAAGAAATAATAAGGGGTTCCAATGAGATTAGGAGCGAACATAGCGGCTCCATCAGGCGCCAGGCTCCAGGGCGCCTCCAGCACATCTAGGGGACATTATTTTTTTTTAATTATTGCATTTCCGAAGGACAATCTTTGAAGCTCAACAGGCGCCCCCTTACCACCCATTTAGGGAGCGGGACTGCACAGACATAGATGTCAAATATCTTCGAGATTTCAAGAGAACGCCATAATTGAATCTCACTCTCTCCTAAAATTTGCTTCAGGCCGGAATTGAATAGGAGCAGTCAAATTATCTGTAGACACACGTCGTGAACATGCGAGGAATTTCGTTATAAATAAAATACTAATATTACATAGTGCTATCGTTTAATTAATACTTATAGTTCATAAATCACAAGAAACATTACTTATTCAGTGAATCCGAAACATTTAATTAGTGGTTAGTAACTAAGTAGGAATAAGATATATTTAATATTAAAATGGATAGGACTTATCAATTACACTATACTTCGGTATGTGTCTTCAATTTTCGGGTAAGTGTCGGGGATGAAAAAGTTATCAATGCACGTGAGAATAGGGCTGTTGAACTTTCCGGAATTAGCACCACATGAAGCTGCTCCTAATATCAGACCAATAACGAAAAAACAAAACATAATTACGACTGCTCCACATCTACATTTATTTTGATTCCAAAGTGTTTCCTTACATATTTGCAAAAAGTCGATCACGGATCTGAAATTAACTTAACCGTGAGTGAATTCAATAGTAAATACGCTTAAAATATATTATTACTTCAACAAGTAGGTGTACTTAAATGTTTCTATTTTTACCTGCAACATCTTGTGTTATCGCAAAGTAATACGTCTGTCTCATCTAAAACTTTTTGAAGCTGTTGTTGAGCTAATGCAATTACCGGACATTTTTTATGGAGGATGTTAGCTATTTCTCCTTCAGAATCTATGTCGCAACTGCATCCAGCTGTACCAATGTTAAGTCTTTCATGCCTTGGTAAGGTCTCTGACACTTCTGTATTAATATTATCTCTCGGACTAGCCGTGTGACTTTCTGCGGGTCCATTCCGACTTTTCTTGTAAGATTTTCTGGAATATCTATAAATATTTTGTATTGAATAATCATCTGAAGACATGCATAAATATAAATCTAATTTAAACTTATTGTAAATGAGCTGTTTCTTTTGAAAATTTAAATACTCAAATTCGTTTAGTGAAGAAACTGTTACTAAATGTTTTGTAACGTATTCGACGGCTAGTGAGTATGTACTGTCAAAATTATAAATATAGATAAAATATTGAGAGGAAAAGAAGGTAATGTGGCCCCCCGCTTCGTTTTTGAAGTGTCGTTATTTATTTGCCAATAAATAAATAAAATGCGACAGAATATTCACACATTTTTACAGGCATCTGTTAAAGTTTGTTTTATTCTGGTGAACCAGTAGAGTTTGGTACTAACGTTCTGCTACGAGATGGCATTTTATTGTAAGTTTTCCAAATGGAGATATTTCAATAATTATCTTTTATCCTGTTTGTCGCACATTGAATGAATGGCCTAAGCATAATCCAGTCAATTAATTAATCGTAGATGATATATCGTAATTAGATAGTACTTACGCCTGAATGTCTATTAGGTAGCTAGTGGAAAGGCGCCGTTCAGTAAAGAAAGTAGGCAGTTTATTTACGGGGATATTATGGTAGTTGCGACACGCACAATGTCGGTATCGTGAAGTTTTGGTACCACGTGCGGATCCATGTAGTGTTGCCGATCGATAGTAGACTATCGATGAATAATTGATAGTCCATCGATAGCCAGGCAATCGCAAGACTATCGACTGGCCTATCGATATTATTGATAATATCGATAACTCAGATCGTAGCAATACGATAGCTTAAGTGCAATTCAATCAATCGACTTGATTATCGGTACTATTGATAGTATCGTTGCTTGTAAATCAAAAACTGTCAATACTACGACTGATAATACGATATCATCGATTATTTTAGACTCGATTGTTTACTAATAAGGTATAGTAGTCGGAAAAACAAAGATAATGTCAATAAGCATTGTTCCTTTTTCTTTAAAAAAATAGTTAAAACTGGCACACACGCTTTGGAGGCCTTTAATGGTCCTAATTTAATTACATTACTTTTGAAACATACTCCATACTACTGCAAATTGCCAAACGATAGATTCCCAAATTATTGATTCTATCGATATGATTATGACTACGATCCTATCGATAGTATCGATGCAATCGACTGTCCAATCTTCTTGAGCAACAATACTTACGATAGTATCGCTCTCATTCGATAATATTGGCTTATTTTGAACTATCGATACTATCGATAGTACGGCTGTTTTTAAGTGAAAACTATCGATATTTCGGCAAGACTCCATTAAATTATTATAGAATCGGCAAAAGCTTCCAGTACTTCTTTCTTCTGATTAGTCTCATCAAAAAAATAAACTTCATGTGTGTCGTTTATAAAGAAGGACACATGCCAAAAACTAATTTATATTGTGCGTTTAGTCACAGGTTTTTAACCTTTTTTTACTGGATTCAAGGCGGTTCAATTCATTAACTGAAAGGTAGCGTAGCTTTATTGTAAGAAACTAGTATTGTAAGAATGTAGTGACACCTAGTGCAAAAAATATAAAATAAACCTAACCATTTTAGATATAATTTTATTCGTTATTATACTATACGTTTATAACAATAAAAATAAAAAATATCACCTCTAATACATATTTATTAAACAATAGTATTGACTAACTTAAAATGATAAATTTATTTTCCTGAACGCATTTCAATTTTGCCAAGTGGCACTCCTGTCCTGCCATATGTGAATTTGTCTGACTTACGTCAGTGTGGGTGTTTCAGTGTCGGCGGCCATTATTCTACGTATAATATAATTTTTTTTCCTGTTTTGCGCTGTACTAATTTCGAAACAAAGGATTTAACTATACTCAAGATATTCTACAACGCAATCATTTTGGCCAGAAAACGTTTATAGTACAAAATGAACCCAGAATAGTAAGTGTCTTTTTGTATGGTGATGTGTGAAACAAGGATGGGCAGAAATTTGTTCAATTTAGCACATTCATTTTGTAAACTCATATTATCATCAGTGTAGAGTCATTTACGTTGCACTGTACGTGATTAACGATTTGTAATTTATAGTAATCGTAATGTGTCTGGTGACTCATTGTGTTCATGGTACCAACGAAAACGAAACGTAATCGTAAAAATCACTGAATGGCGCACGAAACTATCGCCTACTTCCGCCCTTATTGTGTACAACTATTAGCTATGTTTTTGATTTTCTATTCTGTAATCGTAATTAGGAGATATTCTTTGTTTAATCGAACAAAGATACGCCTCCTCGACGCTCGTTCGAATCGTGCGTGTTTATCATTACATGTAGTTGACGCATCGCATATAAATGTTTAGTGTGGTATATACTTTGGTTTCCTTTATTCCAGCGACTATTTGTTTAAACTGCTCCTCATCGGCGACTCAGGCGTAGGCAAGTCCTGTCTCCTGCTCAGGTTCGCAGACGACACATACACTGAGAGTTATATCAGTACCATTGGAGTGGACTTCAAAATAAGAACTGTAGAACTAGACGGGAAGACAATAAAGCTACAAATATGGGACACGGCGGGACAGGAGCGGTTCAGAACCATAACATCGTCATACTACAGGGGGGCACACGGAATCATCATTGTATATGACTGCACAGATCAGGTAAATCATTAATGATGATTGTACATATATTTTATTCAAAATGCTTTTAATTGTCATAGTCCAATACTAAATATCGATATTTATTGGTGCGTGTCACAATAAGACAATCAAATACTCAGACTCCTAACAGAGCTAGCTGGGAATTGAAGCAATAATGAAATGAAATAAAATGTCTTTATTTTGCATAGGCCTACGGGGGCATTGACAAATTGTCGTTTACAATAATTTTTTCTTACACTACCACCGGATTGGAAGATGAATGAATTCCTATTGCCTTATATACATACATATACTCATAAGTTTTACCTGTTACTTTTCATGGTGCAGTTTCTAATGTTAATTTGTTGGGAGTTTACTGTCCTTTGCCCCTAGTCTGGAACACTTTGCTATTAGGCAGAAATAGGTGTAACAATGGTGCCACCACAGGCGAACCACACATAGTCCTATTGCCATCTTCTGTAATCGTTGTGTTGAGTCAGTTTCAGCCATTTCAACAGAAATAAATGAAAAAACATCTATAAAAATCCAAGGCTGCATCAGAGTATACAATTCTTGACACAGTATATTGATTTCAAACTAAAGCAGGAAGTGTTATTGACCTAGATTTATAAATGTTGTAGCAATTAAACTTATCTTTGTTGCATATATATGAATTAGTGATGAAGATTCCTCTTGTAATCTTGCTTTTTGTGTATAAGGTTGGAATCCTGTTGGAATCCTGGAAAATGGTAAAGTGGTAACGATACTGAATTGGATAGATTTTTACAAATCTCAGTCATCAAATAATTTTATGTGAATTTCTCTGCTGAATAGTTACTAATTAACTTAGATAAACATTAGATATAATCTTAACAGGGCTTGATTCAGTTGAGAATGTCAGTCCTTCTGTTCCTATGTCTGATGTAGGTAGTATTGGTGTAGGGATTGATTCAGTTGAGAATGTCACTCCTTCTTTCCCTGTCTGATGTAGGTAGTATTGGTGTAGGGATTGATTCAGTTGAGAATGCCACTCTTTCTTTTCCTATGTATGTTGTATAGGTAATATTGGTGTCTATTTATAACATTGTATAACACTGTTTTTGTCACCAGCCAGTCTGGCAAATTTACTATGGCAAAAATATCTTCTCTCAATCAGATCTTAATTTACAATTATAAGTTGTATCGTCCATATACAAATGTAATCTATGTAATTCTCTTCTCTATGTAAATGTAATCTATTTGATGTTAATTAGTCATTCTAATTGAGTAACATTTATTAGAATTTGGAATAAGTTAAGATAATAAACAGACATGACAGATGTGCACTTTTTGTGGAAATATTGTTTATGTGACATTACTGTATTTGCACTTTTTATGCTTTGTACATCTTATCTAAATGGCAAGGAATCTTATTTATCTCAAATCTACAATTGTAATAGGTGTATATTGTTACTATTACATTTGCAAGTTAAATATTATGTTAATAGAAATAAAAAAAATAAAATAAACAACTAATCAAACAGCAGTTTAGTATGCATAATGTGCCAGTCATTAATATTTACGGTTCATGTTAAGTTTGCCCACAAAATCTGTTAGTGTTGGCACTTGGCCAAATTTACGAAGCCAGCTGCTCAACTCAATTTAAACTAAATTTAATTACTTGTTAGATTTTATTGTTTACTGAAAATACTAAACAAAGAATTAGTGTGACTAATTTACCATATTTTATATAAGATTTCGTTTATAATTTGATTCAATCAATTGGACATTTTAAACCTATCTAATGCAATGTTATCCATTTAAATTTTTATTTTCTATTTCACTTTTTTATGCCATGGCCCGATTATGATTTTGTCATTTGTGACCCAACAAGATTTAAGAAGTGTAACAGTTTTCAATGTCCTCAAAATTTAACTGTATTAACAAACACGAAAGATATTTCGAAAAGACAGTACTCAACACTATCTGTGAATATATACAACGCAATAAAATAGGCTTAATATATTTAAATTAACATATTTTGAATATAACAATTCTGTAACAGAAAGGTTGTTACCACTAATCTATAAGGATACAGAAAAACTTATAAAACATCACGCTAACTCTCTCTCTCTCTCACACACACACACACATGCACACAAATGTACACATCCTCACTTTAATTGTAAAACTGTAAGAAAAAAATTATTTGTTATGGGAGAGCAGGGTCTCTGAACATGAACAATTAAACGCTCAACCACTGTTTTGTTTATACCCAAATGTGGACGAATAAAATATTTTTGATTTTGATTAATGTAAGCAAACCTGTCCAAGTGG
>DWPF01000665.1:0-10412 GCA_018251575.1 Cecropterus bathyllus | reverse complement strand
CCATGCCGTCAGCGATGTTTTTAATGCTCCGCCGTATAGATCGCTAATATGAACCCACCTTTGTTTTTAATATATCTACATAGAATTAGGTTCGCATTACAGGCACTCGTTGATATTTTGTAGCATTTTTGTATAAAAATTGATTTTAAGTAAAGACTATCATCTGAAGGTAGCCTACAGTCCTGAGGACTTCGGAATATTCTCAATGAATCCATCATTGAGAATATTCCGAAGTCCTTAGGTAAAGTCCTAAAGTATTATCTCGCAGTAAAGAATTACCGGGCAATTATTAGGGGTAGGTACCGCTGGATTCAGAAGGCGCAGACCCGGTTGGAGTGGCGCCGCTTAGGGGGGCCTATGTCCAGCAGTGGACCTCAAAATTCTGATGGATAGATGATGGATGAAAGAATTATCTTTCTCTCTTACTCCAACCAAATCCGTTTCCTGAAATACCTAAGACGAAGTTATTTTAATGTTTTCATAGTCCACATTATATACGTGGTATATTATCGAAGTTTGAAAGAGACAATTTAAAATACCTATGTGTGGCGTTTTAATATAATCTGCAGGTGCAACTACGCATCTGTCACTTCTGACCTAACTAGTTCGGACGCAATAAAATTTATTTACGTGTGCCTTTCAAAATATCATGAGTATTTTCTTAAACGAAATCGATGTAAAAAAATTAATACCGATGGCCTATTAATGGGTTTACAATAACTAGATAAGGACACAGTAATATTTTATTGTAGTTGATTACAGAGTTGATAAGCGTTAGATATGCTAAGGAAAAGTATGAATCTTACGTACCAATGGCAATTTAATATCGGATTGACCCATAAACGAAGGAATTTAGACTGAAATGGCTCGTAAAATTCGGTTAGTTTGGACGAATTACAGGTAAACGACTTCGGTCATCAACCAATGTAAATGGCATTCGGTAGCAATGCTGTTAGTGGTAACCGACCTTGTGGTAACCGACCTAATGTATACGGTATAGTTACGAATACGACCATATTCGGAGAATACGGGGTGTGGGAGCAGGCTAAACCAAATAAGGGCGACGTGTGCGGTGACAGATCTAATGTAAATAAGCCAGTTCGCTTAACGCAGTTATTTCCAAAATGGTTGATATAATCGGCAACCGCAATGTTTTTAAATTGGTATTTTTAATCTATAGGAAATCTAGAGATACCTATGATTTTTAAAGTAAATTGGCTATGGGATTCTGACGTAACAGTTTCTGTTCTGACATAACGGGTTCTGGAAAGGTATCTCTTGCCCAAAATTGTCTGGGAATCCCTGGACTAATGATGCGGTTAACCGAATATGAGCGAAAATTCGGTAAATGACCTAATGTGTAATGGCCATAATGCTCGTTTGCTATTAGGTAACATAAAATACAGCTTCACTTTTCAGGCAGTTTCAGTCGTGCACTGTGAGTTAATAGTTAGTTATGTCCGCAGTTAAATAACAGTGTGAAGTCATGCGTGTCAGTAGTTTATTGTGGCCTTCGTTTATATCGTACCTAGTTAATATTTTTTATTAAAAATGAATCTGCTTGGAACACAAGGGAAACTACTTTCAATCATATAATCGCCCTTAATAACGATGTAAAACATTCTCAGTGTAAATATTTAGGAAGTTTTCTGAATGTTAATATAATGTCTAGTATAGTGTTAGTACTTGTCCATATTGAACTCGCAGACGTGGTGACGGTCACAAAATATTAAAACATATGACTTATGGTATAAAAGTAAAGGGCGAGCGAATGGTGCGCGCGGGTCACTTAAGGGGGTCATCCCATGTGACGGCCTGTATGTAAGTGTTCACATTGAACTAGTGGCTGCGAAAACACCTAGCGTTAAATATGAACACGAATGTAGGTTCGCCGCGCCTGCAACCTCACCCCTATCAGCAGGTTCTATATGAATAAGCGCTCAAAGTATTACATTACTTTACTAGCTTTTTGTTGCGGCTCCGCCCACTTGTGTCATGTACTACGGTATCCTATGTGTTAATCCAGGCCACATCGATTATTTTTACGCCAAATTTAGTTGAAATCACGCAAAAACTACTGATTGGAAGTAGCTTTTGCGTGAAAGAGTACGCAAATACATTCTCACAAACTTTCGCATTTATAACATTAGTAAGATTTCATTAATTTTAAAGCACTAATCCTGTCTATTTTTATTATTTCAGTGAAATGATATAAATAGATGAACGAAATGAAATGCAATAAACATTTTGTGTAATGGATGAGCAAAAATATGTGTACGATTATTATACTTTTGTGACTCGTACAGTATGATTGTACAGCATGTGTGTACTGACAGGTTGAATGGCATACGCCCCTAAAAACCACGAGCGTTTCCACGTGAGCATGTGCGAAGCTGCTTAACATCGCACAGGCTAGTAATTACATTTAAATTTTAGAGAGCTGCGTTATATACTTGAGAAATTTGAAAACGCTATAAGTCAATGCGCTTGTGAATCTCCTGTGGATAAAATTTTATTTCTCCTATACCTACGAAAATCTTTGCTAATACCTACGCCTGCGTGCGTTGAGTTTAATACATTATGTGCATAAATGAAAGTAGATACGTTTTCGTAGATACCGCGTGTGGTGAGGCGGAAAAGACCTCCGACAAAGGACTGTGACAATGAAGCAACTCTAGGGTTGTTCCCCAAATAAATGTATGCAAATATTTACACGAAATACTCGTGACAAAAACTACGTGGAAAGATTAATTATGATTTATGTGATTACGGGAAGGCGGGTGCAACTAACCATAAAGAAACAAAAGGATTATGCAGGATTAGTATCATAATACGCGGATTAGACTACTCTTATGTATACTTTTAATAATACCTCTGTAAGGTGTTAGTGTAATTTGTTTATGTCTGACGAAAATTAGTAGGTAATAGTATTTTGACGTAAAACAATATGTGAATAAATAGTGATTTACTCAATTCTGTAAAGATATACGCATCTTAAGGCTCAATTTTAATAAATATACAATTTATTTTGTATTATTATGTGTATGGAGTATCAGATGGTAATGTTATCCGTCTGATATTAATTGATCGATACAGTTTACATAAACTGTACAATACTGTGTTACATAACGAATTATATCGTATAAAAATATAAGAACGCTACCTGTGACGGATTATAGATGACATACTAGCTATTAGAACTTAGTACTCTATAGCAATGCAGCCCAAATACTTATGTTATAAATCACAAATCAGTGTAACATAATGCCTCCTAGTCAAAGTATTGAAATCTATAGAAACTTGCAAATCTACTTGAGCCCAAATTGCAACACTGTATACACTGAAGTACATAATATACTATGAGTATGTGTAGTAATATAAACAAACCCGTATTATTTGTAATATAAGGACCTATATCCAACTCATGAACGTAACATAAAATTGTATTTTAAAATATGAGGGCGAAAATAGTACAAAAGGCACAGCCCTGGCCGCCGCGTCCGACACAGCCGCCCGGCCACGTTTCAGGAACATGAATTATGGCGCGAGCCGATGTGACTTTTCAATTTGAAATCATCAACCTGGAATTAATTTCATTTTTGAACCCCATTATTTCTGTTATCTACACGAGAATCGCGCAATATGCGAGTTTCGCATTATTGCCGCTTCGACAAAAATATTTTGCGGACAACCATTGGCCATTCGAAATTTAATTCTGTGATTTGTTTTAATATTTCGGTATTGTGGGTAGTTCCGCGTAATGTTTTAATTAAAATAGTCGAATATTGTTCGTTGTTTAAAACTATTTAATGCTAACATTTGATTCGTACATAAGTTGAACGGTTCACCGCGTGTACGGACGAGAACAAACGTATTTTTTTCTCAGTTAAATAAAAATAAACGAGAATAATTTTTTTGTGCGTTCGAAAAAAATATCTTCCGGAGTCGCGTTGAATACGTGTGTAATTCACAAATCTGTCATCGTGCGAGGTAACCCACACGGAGCGAGTCGGACGCTACTATTCATAGTCCTCTATTCAGCTCGTAACGGTAACCGTTGACGAAAGCTCAGCAGAAATAGACGTCGCACCAATAAATTTTATTCAAAATAAAACTCGAGAGGTTATTTCGGAAAACATGCGGCGACTTTTTGTTGTGATAATCGGGGGTGTTCAAAAAATCTTCCGAGACGCAAGCTAGACGCGGGCGTTGACCCGAAATTCTCGCCGTAATTTAGTGATCACTATTTTTTTCACGTATAAATTCGTGCAACGAAGAATGATCTCCACGAACGAAATCCCAGCACTTTGTCTATCTTCACGAATTAATCGTTCGCTATAAACGTAGGTGGTCCGCTTAAATACTTACAACTTTATAATTAGGTTAATTTAGTATTCCTTTACTTATAAATAGCTTAAAGCCAGTTCCTACATGACGACAAACCATATATAGCATAACAAATAACAGGTCGCATATTTTAATATTAATCTTGAAATATTTAAAAGTTTTATTTACCCACTGATTTGTTCTAGAAGTGTCTATTTTATGAGATCGTGGGTACTAGAACACAGGTTTGTTTGTGTACTTGAAATAGGTATTTAACGATACACAGCAACAAAATCGATACCAAGCCGCGTGGAACGTCCAAAAAGATACGCTCAAATCCCTAAAGAGGAACCTTATAACAAAGCTAATATTAGACAATCATTTCCTGTCAAAAGGGAGGCGCTCCCACCCTGACGGATCGGGCGGGGTGGCGGATGGAAATACCTCCTCGTCTCTCCAGATTTCGCAGTCGTCGTGTTCGAGTGTGAATCTGAATTCTTATTTTTTGCTGGTAGAGTGATGAATGGATTTTTAATATCCCCTTGCAGCTGTCTGGATCCGAAGGTCTTTTGATGAAAAATACTTTTCTAAATCATCTTTTTGCTTTACCACGCATCTTAGGTACTGTATAGCTACAAAACAATTCTCTACGTATAGTCGGTTTAAAATATTAATGTAGTGTCTATGTAAACGAGTACTTCTGTCGCTTGTGAGGAAAAAGTCGAGAAATAAGTGTCTCTGTCATGTCGAGCGTATAGTACCGACAGGCAACAAGACATCAGCATCCAAAGACGTCTCAATACTGAGGGCTACGGTCGGCAAAAAACGCGCCGGCCGCTCTCACGACTCTATTACGACTCAGCCGCGAATAAATAAAACATGACGAGCCCTTCTCACGTACACATATGTACATCACGTTATGTGTACTTGTACGGATGTACTCGATCTCGATTCGGAGCATCTGATTTGAGACGGATTCTCTCTTGGCGTTGTGGTTTCAAATAAGGCAATTATTTTTAACGCTACGATTTCTAGGGTTGTATATCTTTAATTGTAAAAGTACATATACAATTGAATAAAATTTTCATTTATTGAAGGAAAAGGAAACGCTAAAACAAATTTGTGTTTGCAAATTAATCACGGGATATCTGTCTGGGACAGCGTCGTGTGTGGTCATTTGAATTAGTATGACTGCCATACTGCTAAGCAATAAAATTACGTTCGCGACTTCTGTATTTGATGAGTATGGTCTGAGATTCTAAACAATGCGATGATCGTATGAATTACGTACGAATTACTTGTAAAATCGCAATTCGAAATCCATATCATTGTGAATTAAAGTTTAATCTGCCTATTATAACCAACACGTAACAGCTGAGATATATTAATAACGATGACTTACTTTAATAAACATATGATAAGGTTTCACAAATTAGTTATGAGATCATTCTCATATATTAAATATCTAAAATTGTATATCCGGACTACTGATATTTCATGTGGGTAATGTATATTCTTTAGATTCAGAAATAAATTTTAGTTTTTTTAAATACGACAAAATGTTATATAATTATTTAAGAGTGTGGTAAATCGTACCTGAAGCTGAGTTTTCACCATAGGTATGGTATTAGGGGTTTAATTTTATTAGACGTCGATTCCAATGTCGCGTTTTGTTTTCACAACGTACAGTTTTATTATTCTATTTGTACCATGGTTCACCGTAGCCATAGCATACATCACCTAATAGCCAGACGATGCTTGCAGACCACAATAAAAACATGTGACGAAGCATCGACGGTACATTAACGCGCCCGCCATACTTGGCACCACGCAAACCCCGCCTGCTGGCACCGACACATCACGAAATATCAATAGAGCTGGCTCCTACGTAACCGATCTATCGATGTATACGATTTTTATAATATTAATACGGATACAAAGAATGTGATAGCAAGATAAATGGCTGTTCATTTGATGTTCGTCAATTAGCAGACATTTCGCTACGAACCATAATAATGTATCGTTATATGTAATTATCCTGTTTTGGTTCATTAATAAATAGTTTGAAAACTTTGAACTAAAATTTTTTGCATAGGCTCCGAGTTTTCCAAGGTTATTTTTAGGAGCAAGTAACAAAAAAATACTTAAACGATTTTAAACGGAAAGAAATTATTCAGTTTTTTTTTACGGTGAGAATCTAGTATTTATTAAATAAAAACTTAAAATTCAGTTTTACTTATATTGGATTTAGATATGTGGGCAGAACTTTTAATGATACCAGGACCCTTAATGATCGACACAAAGCACATCACTACCACAGATACCGTTACATTTTAATCGTCGCGAAGCTCTTCTTCTATTATTGTTTTTCGAATTTCGGCAGCAAGACAGATGGTAGGAGCGGCTGGGAATTTGTATTACAATAGCTGCCACAATTCTACCAATGCTCGCTGGCACGGAGCGAGCGCGGCTGCTTCTTTACCTCAGCCACTTGGCAGCCGATAACTTTTCCACCATCGAAAGTGGCGGAATAATTTGTGACTTCTCGGTATTAAACTATCATTGCACTCTATGGAGCGCTGCAAGATTGATTGCACTAAAGTGAACTGCTTCGAACCCATTCAAATACACTTATTCGTAATATAAAATAAAGGAAGCATGCGTCGTACCACTGTGTCAAATGTGTTACATCTAATCGAGGGCTGATGATTCATTTCACCTGCCTTTTACGTTTATCTAATGGCCGGCATACAGAAAATCGTAAACGGCTAAATCGTCTATGAATTAAATACCGCTACACGTCATAATAAATCTCGAGCGTTTCTAAGGCTTTCTTCTCGAAGATAAATTGGACATGTGTGTTTGACAACAATAGGCAAAATCATTAGCACAATATTCTAACAGTAAGCGAGGAGCGACATGCGTTCGGTGCATCCATTAAGCGGTCCCATAACGAAGGATCTGTTATGACAGAATCATACAAGTGGTGGCACATTTTGTCAGCCGAGGATGTAGCGTGGCGACGAATATTTATTTATTTATAACATTGAGGGGCTGTAAATTAGCAGTGAATTTACGGTGCGGCGGAGAAGTGATCGCGCGCGGTTTATTTTCGGCGCAGGCGCATGATTTAAACAGTTCCCGGTGCGGCCCGTTAGAAATTGAAACCGAACGAGGATTTGTGGCCGAGGAAGTACAACATTGAGCTTTTATATCATTCGGGCGCCAATTAAAATGACATAAAATACTTACGACAGCGGAATGGTTTCAGATTATTTGTATTCGAAGCCATCTTCGTACAGATTTCTCTTTTTAAATGAAAACCTAAAAAAGTAAATTTAGTGCCTTGAAATGTTTTCATATTATGTGAAGGTTTCATCAAAATCGCTTCAAGTAGAGAACGTTCATAGAATATATGTGAATAAAAGGAAGGTCAATAATAAAAACAATTTTTATGTTTTATGAAGCGTGCTGGCAAAATGGCAGTTATTTTTATATTATGGGTAAAAAAATAATTGTTTTATTCATTTGTAAAGACAAATTCAGAATGAATATGACAGCTTCATATTCATTCTGAATTTGTCTGAATCATACTTACAATATAATTTTCATAAGCGTTCAATAGTCTGTTTCTCTGTTACTACATGATTGTATGGTACAAACTGTATCTACTTTTATTGCAATACATCATCTAAATTGCATTTATGAAACGGTGTGTTCCCCACAAGTGGTCTGATAGATATTTCATAATCATAATACGCGAATCGTGTTTTGCATTTTGCAATATTACTACGGTATCAGTTTTATATCTAAGTCACGAAAACGGCATATCTGCGTCCACTTAATATTATCCGACATACGTGACCTTATTCCTTCCGATCTAGTAGCTTTCGCCCGAGATATTTTTGCCACAACAATGTTATAAAACAATAGAGTTGCAACACAGGTAGGTACTAAACGATTGCCATTCTTTATTAATAGTATCGTAGGCGTTATGACAACATGTTACGAGCTTTTAAATTCTCTTTCATTATTAATTACTGTTGTGATTGTGAGTTGATTATTATAAATAATGATTATTGTGTTGATAAAGTAGACTTTGTCTGTTGGATTTTCTAAAGCACGGGCGAAGTCAGGGCGACTGCAGGAAAAAATCATAGAGCGTAGCGATTGAGGTTAAAAAAAAGTTAATTTCAATTGCTTAACGTCTGTGGCTAAGAAAAAAGTGATGGACATAATTTATTACTATTTGAAGACAATGCGATGTTGATGAAGAGTTATTCCTGGTTCGTTAACGATGACAAATAGTTAAAAAATACAAATTGGTAAGTAAATGCGAAAATTATGGTCGTCGAACGTGATGAATGGTTGCTCGACAAATGTTAGTAGTGAAGATTAGCGTCATTGTGACGGTTGGTGGCAGTGCATGGTTATTTTTCACCTGCCTCATTCATATGGGACGGTGAAATTATAATTGCATTCTATCTGTAGCACCGTTTAGTAAACACATCGGTTTGTCCATTAAAACAATTTACGTAGCACCGCAAACTAAATAAGTATCTAATATTTTAAAGCTGGAATAATGTATCGACTGTATACTTGTCTTCGATTTAAATGTATTACAGGGAAGGCACATAAATTCTTTAATGAGTTGGTTTCAAATGGGTACTGGGTATTGCATTTGTTTAGATTCTAATCGAAACACCTGCAGTCTAGCAAAAGGTGGTTTAATGTACTTCTTTGTTTTAGTAATAAACGAAGCTTTAGTCGTTTACAATTTGATCTAATTAATATAACACTAGTAGGTCCGTAAAATGCATATACACTTCGATATCCGTATTAACATAACAATGCATTACTCTGCTCGTCTACAAACCAACGGGTAGGCCAGGTGCAGTGACTATTGGCATAAACCCTCCTTATTGGAGGTTACGCTATGTATAGTAGTGGATCTGAGAGGTTAAAGGATAAATGAATGGATGACGCCTCAGTCATAATTTTTCAATAGCGGGAATGCTTCGACCACAAAAGCACTTAGTACGTTGTAAGCATAATAACCGGCTACGCTGCTACAAGTAAATTTCAGTTTAAAAATAATAAGGACATAATAATATTTATGAAACATTTCAAAACTAGCCGAAGAATTAACATAGTATGTGTTACTATGTCAGTTACTAGTATAAAAAAAAATGTGTGTCCAAAACAGGACGTTTTGAGCTGATTAAAATATTGATCTATATTTCAATATATGATACATAGATTGACGGAGGAGTTGTATTTTGCAAATAGTTTGGCTACTTCTAAAATAATAAAGCTCCAAAAAGCAATTGCAGGATTTTACAAATGCGTCATAAGGTCACACTGAGCTACAAATGTTCTATTTGTTCCAATTTTCCTCTCGAAAACTAGTTTTTATGCTCTTCATTTTCCTCATCAACGTCGTCATAGTTAATAGGTAAACCGTATTCACCGCTATAGACATTGTTTAATATTGCAAAGTTGCTTGTAAAATTGAATATTCTAGTGGAGTCTAGAACGACGCGCGAACGCGGCGACACGCTATCGGTTTTTGCAGCACATAAATCAAAATCTGCTTGTTTCACAAATAAAATTCAATAACAGTGATTCTTTCATAGCTTTTAGCTACATTGTATTGAATACTTTAATAAAGTGCTATATAATAATATTAAGAAAATCATCCAAATGTTTATTTTGTTAAATTTCGGAGGTTATGTAACGTATTTCATATGCTGAAAATATATATTAGGTATTCCCGGAGCGTTATAACATGTGGCTCTTCAAGAAATATGCAAAAGGAGCTCTCTTTCAACGCCTGAGATACATTGGCGACTTCTCTGGTGTTGCAAATGTCCAAAGACAACGGTGACTACTATTCAATTAAATGGCCAATCTGCCTCATCATTAAATACAGCTCTAACAAAATTTGAGAGAGAACTCCAGATGTAGTCATAAACAATAAACACTTTCTACACTCATAGCCCCACAGTAGGTTTTTCTCCTGTGTTGTGGGTGCCATGGACACACAAAGACGATTACACAAACACCCAGACCCAGATCAGAAATCT
>DWPF01000664.1:0-10419 GCA_018251575.1 Cecropterus bathyllus | reverse complement strand
GAGTTTATTACCTGCCCTAAGCTAGCTTATTTATTAGGTCTTTTACTTCCAGAGTACCCTTAGTACGAGTTGTTTTTATTCAAAACAATCATTGTTTTCTTTTTGTCCATATATTGTAATGTACACTCCAAGTTAGGTTTTTTTTTTGTTTTCGGCCAAATGTTGCAATTTCGTTTGAAAAAAATCGGCAAAAACATAAACAATAATTGTTTTCAGGAAACAAGATAAACTTGTGCTAAGTTTACAAATGTTTATGTCGAGATATAAATACAATCAATTGCCAGTGTAAATGCCTTGAAATCTGTAGTTTAATCGTCATTTTGCATACGATGTGTAATATTTGTCACGTTACACAGTTTATCGCTTGTTTTAATTGCTTCATATTTATTATATTTACTCGTATTATCAGTTCGTTTTCTATATTAATAGATCGGTTTTAAAAAGAGCAGCAAATGAGTGTGTTTCTCGTTTCCTTGATTTAAATTTATTGTTTTCAATAATTGAAATAAATTGTAAAATTATTATAGAATCTTTTATTGACATAAAATCGAAATATGTGGTGAACATACAGTTTTTTTGCGGTCTTGGTACAAGACATATTTTACATGTGGATAAAAATAGAATAAAAATAGAATTTATAATTTCTAAAATCTAGTATCTATATTTAGTTATCACGAAAGCCCTTAAATTGGTTTAGCTCTGTTTAAGATTCATAAAAAGATAAACGTTATAAGTTTGAAACTGTTATTCATTTATAACTCATTAAGTTCTTAATACATAACCAAACTTCATAAATGTATTTTCGTGCAGGTCGATGGCGTCTGGTTCAGTTTATTTTGAACTACTTTTAGACCTGTAACCTGTAAGTCTAAAGGTGGATTATTGAGCTCATAGATAGATAATAAATCGAGAATCTAGATAGTAAATCTCTGTAAATAAATATATTTCATATGATATAACAGATTTCACTATAAATTATTTAAATTAATTGATCTCGAATGTAATCTTTCTTATTACCGATTATGTAGCAGTGCCGTAATGAAACAGGTGACATTTCGCAATTCCTTAAATATCTTAAAATGTAATATTTCTCGCGATTGCATTGCAGTGGCGTGCATGCGTTTACAAATCGTGTGACATTGGTCCGCGTGAAATGCGATAAGGCAATTCATGTAATAACATCGCACACTCGTAACTATTCATTGTCCTCACCTGGAAGCTACGTCTATGAATATTTAAATGTTAAATACGTTTAATGTTTAGTCTATGTTTATAATACATAAATAAATAAAATATATAAATAAAAATTAACTTATTTAATAATAAATTAACAGTATAATTGTTACGTTATGTATTACACATAACGTAACAATTCTACTGTTAATTTCAACGAGTTGGAAGTAAAGTTTGAAATATGTATATTATGCCTATTTTACTATCAGCTGCTGCTGCTGGCGTAAAAATGAAAATGAAAAAAAAAACGTAAGTGCTAGGTCTGGCTGACTTTATAAATTAAGTGACCCCCTGTATGTATCTATGTATCTTAGTTTTGTACTTATCCAATTTCACATTATTCCGCACATACACCACGACTTATTGTCGCACGTTAGTACAATGCACCTCACGTAACGTGAAAGTTTAAATTGAATCTATAAATAATTTTAACGGTTCATTATTCATCGCCTCGCTCCGTTTGTCGGTCAAAGGAAATATTACTTATCGTTTCCTTGCAACTAATTGTTACACTTTTTTAAACATAATCCATCACAACCGGCTGCTTCGCAAAAACTATTGGTCAAAATACCGTGACGCGGCCTTCTGTTTCCACTGTCTGCGCCCACTGGCCTACATTCTATTGTTTTGTATACGTTGAATCGATCCTTGATCTAATTGACACTAATGTTACGTTTCCACTGTCGTCGACGCATCTCAGTTCATCGCCTCGATTTAACGATAGTCAACCTTAGAGAATCTCCAACATATTCATGAGCGTAAATATACTACAAAAGCTTTAAATTATGAAAGTGGGCAATATTGTTTACTTGTGGGAGATGGAACCTAAACGTTAGGTCCAGAAAAAAATCAAGGTGGCGTTCAAGTTTTTAAGGAAGGCAATAGGAGATTTATTGTTAGAGTTATGTTTTATTGTCGCTTATAAAAATGGTGGGATTGAAGTTGTTTTATTTCTGTCCCGACTTATTTCGCATAAATCGGAAAATGACAATGACTTGGCTGGGGAAAAAATCTAAAAGTGAACGGTCGATGGGGTAACTTTGAGAACCTCTGCTCTAAATGAATGGCACAAGAAATGTTTGTATGAAACAATTCGCGCAATGAAGCGTACAGAAGTACATTGAATGGGCGACCTTGTGGGCGTGATCCGAGATAAAGCTATGTCCAGTGCCATCCAGAGCTATTTGAGTCATTTATCACTGTTATGATCACTCCACTCAGTCCACTCACCGCCCAATTTGATGCGGTGACCGCTGCGGAGCTCCGGGTGTAACGCTTGATGAGTGCTATTTTATTTTTTGTTTGTATGATTGAATCACAATGAATTTTCAATTTTGTGGTAAAGGAATTTTTATCCGAGGTGTTTCAACTAAGTTCTCAGGGGAAGCAACGTATTTGTGGCCACTTCAGGTATGACAGAAAACGCTTGTCTGGGATTGATTATAGGGAAAAATATTATTAAAATTATGTGTACGCAATTCACACATGGCAGGAGTGAAACTTTATAATCGCTTGAGTAATCACTGCAGCCCATATTCGGACTTTTTATTTCGCATATACCAGACTTGAGCTGTTATACAAGCTACGAAGTAAAGTCGTAAGCTTGATTCAAAAAGGGGTACAGCGCCAAGTAGCATCGATAACTACTTTCATAACGCATATTACGTTTCATGAAGTTTCAAATCACAAAGAAGTTTCACTTCAAAAATTGTATCTCTCTGAACTCCACAGAGAAACAAGGTGTTGAGTTCAACATAGGGGTCTTTATTGCGTTTTAGTGCCGCGATCTGATACGGCACTACGCCTCAAATTTCTATTTAATTTCGCTGACGATCTTGTATAACGCAGAATATACAGGAGTAAAGCAAAATTCTGATATTCTTACTCGATCCACTTATGATCAATGAAGAAATCAAGCCTGTGTAACGATCAGTGTTGTTAATACAAATACATTATTACCAAAATTAAAGTATAATTAATTATATCGCGTGCTTAACTTATTTTGTGAAGTGAAATAAAACCGGCGTAGTCTTCTCTATCAAGTTACCTATCACTAGCAATTCCGTCAACCCATTATTGTCCCACTGGTCTTCTCTCAGATTGAGAGATTTACAGGCCATAGTATACCGCGTTGGCCAAGTGCGAATTGGTAGGCTTCACGCACTTTTAAGAACTTTTTTAAAGAACTCTCAGGTGTGTAGGTTTCGTCACGATGTTTTCCTTCACCGTAAAGCAGTGATAATTAATTTCTAATAGGCACATAATTTCAGTGGTGCGTGCCTTGGATTCAAACCTCGGATTCTCGATTGAGAGGCCGAGTTTCAACCATTCGGCCATCACTGCTCACTAGCAATTATCATGAGGAAAACTACACACCTGAGAGTTCTTTAAAAAATATTTCTTAAATCTTAAAGCTCTTCAAATTTTAACCACAGTGGATTATGGCTTAAGCCCCTCTCAGTCTGAAATCAGACCCGTGCGTAGCAATATAGTAATGTGATGACAACGTCGATATCGTTTTAACTATCGATTAACTTGCTTGCTATAGTTATATAACAAAACTGCAGTGACCCCAATTCCGTGTCATTGTCTATCATTTATAAAACCGTTGGAATTAATATCACTTGTATGAGTATCAAGTTTCATGTTGTATGTCTTTTTGATTGTTCATTGATCTTCTTTATTACTGTATGCATGTACACGAGGAGTGGGGACAGAAAGTATAATATTACGTTCCATTTAAATATCATGTGATAAAAGATAAATTTTGCTACAAATATTTCTTTGAAACTTTTACGTTAACGGTAAATGCTTACACAGGAAAATGAAAATCAATACACGCTAACCTGACTAACAAACTAATTGTCATTATTTATTTATTATCGCATATAAGTATATTTATCGTTAAAATCATTGTTTTTCAAAGTGTGGACTTTTAGGGGGTCACTAAGTTTGCATAAGGGGTAAAAATCTTAGCAAAAAAGAATAAAATCGATATAAACTTCATAAACATACTTTACATTACATTTTTACTAAGATTTACCCGTGTATAAAATAAATAATAATATTGGACACATGTCATTTTTATAACATAACACAATAAATCTTACAGCGGACGGTGGGGGGTTGCAAAGTACTTTTAAATGCTAAGGGGGTCGAGTCATAAGAAAGATTAAAAAAACGCTGATTTATAAAGCAAGAATTATAGTCTCTTTCAAGGATGCAAATTTCAGGGTGGTCTGTGTGGTATTGAAATATTAACTTGTTTGCATTTCGGACACGTACGCTCTTCAAGCGAGGTACTCGCCTACAAATAGCGGAGTTGGCGAGGCAACATTATCCATTCCAAATTCAAAGCTACTATGAAGTTTCCAATTATAAATTATTATAGATTTATTGTATTAATGATTATTTCATGTCATTGTGTACAACAAGGATAGGGTTAAGTTCAAGGCATTTCTAAAGGAAACCTAAGCACAGTTGTGATTTAAAAGTCGATGAAACGACACTGAAGAGAGAGATCATTAGGATTTAGCTTGCGAGAGAATAACATTATAGAACACATGAAGCAGTGTTAATTATGCAGTGTGCTACTTCAATTAACAGAAGAAGCAACTAGACTATACATATTATAGTCTAGTTGGTATGTTTTCAAACTTCCGAGTATGGATTTTATCGATGATATCAGTAATATAATTGGAGTCGAGTTGTCACAAATAGATGCATATCTACTTTTAAAGTTTTAGTGCAAGTTTTACTTGTACCGCGTGATACCGGTACACGTATTTAACTTTTTACTCGATAGTTTATAAATAAAAGCTTGTTTTTACGCAGCGTTGTTGATTCCTTTATTTTTGTCTCTAAGTAGATACCTAAATGTCCGGAGTTGTTTTATTATTTAGGTTACGCTAAGCATGAATACTATAATACAGGAAGTGGTAGTCTTTTTACCGACCGCATTCGGAGCGACCGGCGGCCGGTTTCATTGAGTGCGCTCCGTCTGCGGAATAATTGCAGTTACGTGATCCGCCGCGCCTGATATAACGCCGCGCTCCAACGCCGTATCGAAACGTTATCAATTGCCTTTTACTAACTTTGCGTAACTCATATTACAACGAAAAATACGATAATCTTAGATTAAATTATAAGGTGAATTCTGTAATTACTTACAGGGTTTTGGTTTGATTTAGTCTAATTATCGCGTTACTTTTTATCGGCACTATTTAGAGTTCTAAGTCCGTCTAGAACGCAGTCACTGACCCCCTCGACCTTTGGCTAAGAGGTTAATGTGTTACTTACATGTAATAATTATTATTACTTATGCATGTTCGTTCGTACTTATGTGTGTTATGAAAATATATTAATCATAACATACATCTTATGAAAAAAATATCATGTTAGTACAGTTTTGGGTACTACTAATATTGATTCTATTTTCTTTCCAGGGGGTGCGTTCGAAGGCGTAGAAGATCAAGTGTCACCATTCGGTTACGGACGAGGAGAAGGCGTGGACGCCGGCCACGGCGACCCCGAGTGGATCTGCAGCAAGGAGAAGCCGCGATATGACGAGATCTTCATGTCGCTGAACCCCATCGACGGGAAGGTCACCGGCGCCGGTACGCTCATACACGCTAAACTAACACACCTGCTCAGAACACACCCGCACCTCCACGGCACACTCGTGCTCGACGCCACGCTGCAAGCGTTGCTCTCTACCACACAGAATTGTTCCCAGCTCACCGAGCTATGCATGACCTTAAAACGTAAGGACGAACAGAATCCCGACGATGGTTTCGACAAAATCGCCGATTCGTTGGCCGTTGCGATGCAGAATTGCAACATGCTGTCCCAGTTTCTACTCAATCAGCCTTCGCTGAATTTAAGCAACCCCAGAATATCTCCCGCTGTTTCCATACACAGCCTTCATGAATCACTGTCTCTGGATGGCTCTGCAGCTGATCATGAACCCGAATCTAGCAGACATGAATCCAGGGACGATGTAGAAACTGAGCAAAACGACGAATCGGATAATGATCCGGATTCCGGAACGGTTCCTAATTATAATTTAGAAATCCCGGACGAGTCATCATTCTTTAGCTTTCGGTCAATTTTCCTTTCTATTAAATTCGTATTCTTGTTAGTACTCAATTTGATAACGATTGTGATAACTGCAGAATTTCTGTTTATCGGAACCGTGTACTCTCTCACCGGCGACTGGTTTATCGAATTTAATGTCGCCAAATCGCCAACTACTTGGTTCGACAAGGCAAAGATGTTGACGTTCGGTCCCGAGGAAGAAACCATTCGCATATACTCTCTTTTCCACTTGTTGTATCGACATAACATTGTTAGTATTCTAAAACACCTTGCATATAGTATTGAGAATAGGATTTTAGAGTAAATCTAAAGATTAGTACCAATGGAATTAAGTTATTCTGTGCTTATTCTGCTCGTCCTTACGTTTAGCAAAAAAAATCGCATTGAAAAAAATATGTAAATTTTATTGCAGATTAAATCTGTCAATATTATTAATATTGTGTATATTATGTTGAATGTATATTATCAATTATGATTTTATTAATCCTTAGTGGCTACGCCCATTGAATTATATGTAGTAAACATTACACGTATAACACAATAGTATGTCAAACAAATTTAAATTTTTAAAAGTAATAATCATAATAACAAATTGTAACAGAACAAAACTACCTAAGCGGTCATACCGTGTATTAAGTATTCGGTATGCCTCGGAATGCTTTGGTACCTTTCAGAATGCCTCGGTATACCTCGGACTGCTTCGGCAACAAATACACTCAGCACTGCGCATTGGCATCATACTGGAATAGTACGCTTTGGGATGCCTAAGGATACCACCAATGCTACCTATGGTAGTTACCGTCATTATGCGCTTGCATGCAGTAATACTGCTTAATCCCCTGCCGTGCCCTAACGCCTTATAGACATTATTCATTTTCCTAAAATGGGAGTTATTTGCCATAATTATCTATGAGTGACCGAGGTAGATCAATGACTGCTCAGAAAAATACTGCTGTCTATCTCCTGGTCCTTTGGTCGCCTACAACGTTCCGGGTGAAGAAAGGCTGTGGTTATATTGAAGCTAGTCAAACGTCAGACCGTATTGTGTCACGTAAGACGGTGTCAATAGGGCTTAAAATATTTAAATTATTTTTAAGTAGACAAATGTGCTCGTAAATATATTTATTTCGTCCCAAGTTTACTGGCTCTCATGTTAATAGCATTAGTTTCAGTATTCATATTGTAACATTTGGACACGAATAGAATATGCCTTGCTTATTCCTTTCGTCAATGAAAGTTGACATGTCACGTGCCAGTCACGTGGCCACCAGGCAAGGTTAAGCTGACAAGCGTTTGTTCAACAGCGGCGAAGACGGAGATGGTGAAGTCGAAGCTGCCGAACTCCGTGCTCGGTAAGATCTGGAAGCTGTCGGATATCGACAAGGACGGGTTCCTGGACGACGACGAGTTCGCGCTCGCGATGCACCTCATCCGTGTGAAGATCGACGGCCACGACCTCCCCGCGGACCTGCCGCCGCACCTCGTCCCGCCCTCCAAGCGCAACTGAACACGAGATCCGCTAGATGACACTACTGGCGTCGCTAACATCTAGCTCTAGCAGTCCGCTGTTCTTTTTCATAAAAATCAGTTAACATTAGGGGACGTCCATTAATAACGTGAGGTGATTTTGGAGATTTTTAGCCTCCTCCTCCCCTCTTGGTGAGATGTAGTGATACTCTACTTACTAATCGCACTTGAGATTATTCAGTTTTCTCGCACGTTTATACCGTTTCCTGCATAAAATAAAATACGTGATACTAAGCCAAGACCATCCCTGCCTAAGATTAAACCAGCCTCTCCCCCACTAAATACATATGAACATCTCACCTAATCAATGGACGTTCCCTTAAGTAAGCCGCGATTTAAGCTTCTAAACGGGTGTTAACTTGTACGTCCTCGAGTTTCGGCCTAGTTTAAGGAGTAGCGAATGAGCGCATCCCGGCAGTGATCATTCTGCACTAATGAGTTAGCAACGTTAACGTTAGTATACAATATTGTTTTTTTATGAGCTTAGTTACAAGGAAAGCTGATTAAAATAACTGTTATCGACAAGTTACGACGCCTTGTAGTGATTGTAAAATACTGTAATTAAATACGAATGTTCTAGATACTTTACTTTGGTAATCACGGTGCAGAGTGAGTGCTGCGTCCGCTTGTAATGGCGAATCCGCCGCGTTTATAATATTTGCACAATGGCATACTTTGTTTGGATATAATTCTACATGTAACAGTCACGCATCACGTACTGACACTTACGTTTCCATTAAATTGTTAGAAAATTAAGCAATGTATCCATGTATATTATTGAGGTTGGGCTGTGAATGTTAGAGTTTTCTCCTTTCATTTGAACCTGTGTGGCAGAGGGCGCTGCGAGCGGGCGTCGAACAAAACACGAATACTTCATGTTGCATGTTACGTAATATATTGAATTTCCTGTACACGGACAGTACTTTATCTCTGCTACACGCAGGCGCTTAGTTGCAATACAGTAAGCATAATTTGAAAGTTATACAAAATTTTGATTTAGTTTTTTTAATGTTTAGGCTTACGTAATGATATATTCAGAATTATTTTTATGAGAAGTGCGATGGCTCCGGCGTCGCTTGCGCCGGAGGAGACAGTAGCCAATGTGTAGCTTTACTTAATTTATTCAGCGAGTTTGTTTGGTGCTGCAGAGTTTACATAATAATTATATTTATAGACATGTTATCATTATTATTATGACCTTTAATAATGTTGTATATTTCACGTTTGACCTTTTTGAGTTTATTTCATATAATTTACATAATTTATGAGCATTTAAATGACTTCTAGCATTATGTTATTAATTTTAAATATGATGGCTAAATAAACTGAAATTCACTTCATACAATATTACCCAAACACCGATATTTCAACATTTACACAAATAATTATATTGTAAATGAAGCGCCTGATAAAACTTGTAAGTCTACATTATACGTTTCAGACAAATAGTCATTGTAAAATGACTACCACACTTGTGTCACGGTAATAGTATTAATATTATTTATAATATTGCTTATGTGCCTATCGCATGAGCTCTAATAGCGATGTTAGTGTTGCTAGATTGTCAAAACTAGAAGCGGAATATGTCTGATTGCTGTTATCATTTTTTTTAAATAATTTTAAATAATGCCTATGTTAGAAGTTAAATATTATTTTTTTTGTCAATTTACATGCGATGTAGTTTTTAAGGTCATGATTTTATAAAATTGACGTCAAAACTAAACAGTCTACGTGAGAAGGGGAACGGTGACGCAAAAACACAAATTATTTTACTCTTTGCCTTAGATAGTATGATGAGATCGATCCTATCGACAATATTCTTCTGATAAAGCTTGGATAGGATCGACAGCATCGATAGTATTGAACTCTTTTAATAATATTCCTTTTTTGTAAGTCATAGTATATCGATAAAAAAGATTGATTGGTAGGTATATAAAATTTTATTTCTTTGTGTATTTATTATAAGCTTTGATACCAGCTATGACTATCGAGTGTACATGAGTAATCAAATTAAGTACCTACCAACTCCATAGCCCATAATTTTAATACTTACCTAAATAGACATAAAATAAAATTCATCGGTTTAGGTAAGAAAATAGGCTACATGACAATACTGTCGATTAAAATTAGTTTTAAGCGATCATGTATTACTAACATAGACATTTATACTAGACTAACGGTGGGCGATAATGAAAAAAATACGTGGCGCACTTTCCGTATTTTGGGTGGAAGCTAATTTCTTATTATTATGATCTAATGGTATTTGATGTGTATTTTAAATGTCACTACCCGGTAATTTTGTAAACTATTTCTAGGTACCTACTACTTTTAATGTCCTAGTCTCCTCGCCCGATTACTCACGCAATTGTTATGGTTTCTACTTCCCATAATAACGTTTGTGCTGTTAAGTTACATACTCAATGTTCATTAACAAAAAATAAAACCGAAATCTTTATAAAAATCCTTGTTTACATTGTTTCGATAATATTAAAAATATAGTTAACTAGCTTTTGCCCGCGGCTTCGCTCGCGTTAAGAAGTATTATTATTAACAAAAATGACG
>DWPF01000663.1:0-10425 GCA_018251575.1 Cecropterus bathyllus | reverse complement strand
GGGGGTGCGGACTTCTCCACACACCCCTACACGTACAACGAGTTGCCGTGGAATGATGCCGCCCTCACCAATTATTCGCTCGCTCCAGAAGATCTATTTTACAAGGTGTTTCAATTATTTCAAACTTTTTATTATAAGAATAGTTATTATAGAGGTGATTTATTATATGGGTGTAAATGGATAATTCTTGTAATTTATTGTATTGTAATATTGTAATTCTTGTAATTTTGCAAAGGATTTGACTGCATAGTTAGATTTTAAAGATACTATTAAATATGATGCCTTTGAAAAAAAGAACACTTTGTATACAAAAAACAGATCTTATATAAAAAAATATAAATATTATTGCTATCAATATATTCTGTGTGACCATCAGTCTATTTCCAATTCATTTTTAAAAACACCTTACCATACCCAATAATGGCTTCATTTGTTTATTGCATTAATAATAAAAATATTTATCATCATCATCATCATCATCAGACCGTCTCAGTCCAATAAGTAATACTAAAGGCCAATGCTTAACGCTACTGTATAAATGATGACGATTTTAGCTGCCTCTGATCAAGCTGGCGCAGCAAGTGGCCACAAATCCAATCAAGGTGGTAGCCAGTACGTGGTCCCCGCCGGTTTGGATGAAGACCAACCAGAGGATCACGGGCTTCGGACAAGTCAAACAGGAATTCTATCAAGCGTATGCTGATTATCATTTGCGGTAGGTCTTTACAACCACATCTGTCATATACTGATCTTATTGCATAACTGCCTTGATTTTAAAACAATAAAGGTTGACTAAAACAATATAGGCTAACAACAAGAAATTTCTTAGCGAGAAAGACTACGGGTTCGGATACAAGCAACAGTAGTCGATTTTATTGTCCGTTCAAAATTAAAAAATATGGTATCCATAGCATATGGTAGTCCATTGCATTAGACTTGCATAAGACAGGCATATCTAAGTACCTACTTACATATCAAATGTGTTTTAACTTTTTTAATATTAACATTTTAATCTCATCTGGTGTCCTGAGCGCACTTAACTAGTTTCTTTTATAGCTATGATAATCGGTCGGCAGCTATACATTTCTGGGTTATACTTCAACCTACTGCCTTGCGTAATAAAAAGGAACGAACATTTTATTTTCTTCCAGATTTATTGAAGAGTATAAAAAGGCTGAAGTCGACATCTGGGCTATTACAACAACGAATGAACCGATAAACGGTATCGTACCTATTGTGCAGTTTAACTCATTAGGATGGTGGCCAAGTGCACTGGTAAGTAAATACATTATTTTAATAATATATTATTAACTAAGCATAAACTTTGTACCCATTTTAAGCATAATGCGCGTAATGAGGAATGTGGCATTTGACATAATGGCAATGCAGTTCACATAGAGGGAATGCTAATATTTATGTATAATATACCTATGTATTATAAAAATATGGCTTAGCAAGCTAAACATCATTTTTCTGAAAAAAAAAAATATCTTTATTGTATTAAACTATGATCGAATTCCAACTTCTTCAACGGGAGACTAATTAGTATGAATGTGTGTATTTTTACTGAACATAATTTCTATTTCTTATAAAAAGATTCTCAAAACGGATACATTATTTTGACAATTTCAAGTTATCGTCATATCTTATTTACAAATACATTACCAACGCTTCATACGACACATGGCAATTTATGAGTAGTGTTAACACATATAATCTTCATATAATGATTCAATTTTTCAGGGACGTTGGGTGGCTAATAATTTGGGTCCAACGATTAAAAATTCGCCATTCAATAAAACGCTCATCCTGGCTGTTGATGATCAACGTTATTTATTCCTATTTACTTAAGAGGGGTAAGATTTTTTAGTATCTACTAATTTTAAGCTTTATTACTTTTGTACTTGGTATATTTTTATAAGCATTAATACAAATAAAACTACAACTACGAATAAAATAGATATCCTATGTCAAGTCGGAAGAGTACCAACAGTTACAAACAAACCAGGTCATCGTAGTGTTTGACTACGTAAAAAACATATCTGAATGATAAATACTTTTTTAATTAAAGATGGAGCAAGGCCATCCGAAAGCAATGGATTACGTCGACGGGATAGCGATCCATTACTACGGTAACTTTGTACCGGCGACCATTCTTACAATGATCCAGAATAGATATCCCAACAAGATCCTACTTTCAACGGAGGCTTGTGAAGGTAAAACTTACAAAATAATGTAATAATAATATAAGTAGGTACCTATTTTATAATTATGCTTCGTTTAAATTTTTGGTAAGGAGTAACTTCTTATATTTCTATTTATAATCTCAATCCATAAGAAACGTTATGGTTAGAATCAGAGTAACATGGATGCATAAAAAACCAACCACATAAACATATCTACATATTATCAAACCCAAAATGTTATAAAGGTATTTATATTTAAAATAATTTCTAGATGTCTTCATCACGGTTATTTGAATTTAGACAAATACGAATGTGTATTCTCTATGACCATTGTTCATGGGTTAATTTTATTAATAAAAATTTATTTGTTTTATAATTAGGTAAGTATTCTTCTTCTTCTTAATAAATTAAACTACCGTTATCATAGGTGCCATGCCTTGGGACCTGCGCAGGGTTGAAATAGGTTCATGGAGAAGAGCTCGTAGATACATCACCCATATTTTGGACGTAAGTTTTTTTTTTTGTATAATATTGAAGCAACAAACAAATGCCTGAATAGTTCACCTAATGGTAAGTGGCTCCTACCGAAGATATCTAGATAGATAGATAGATAAGACTGATCTTACCTGAGATTTCCCACAGATGCGTCGCTACCTCTGAGGACGAAGTTGGAATGCCCCAGATAAGTATAGCTCCCCTACCACACCCTTCAGATCAGAACACAGCAGCGCATAACATTGTTGCTATTAGATTATAACAGATATAGGTATGGCGGTGGTGCTTCCGGAGTCCAACCACAAAGGGTTTTACCACTTTCAAATTATTTAGATTTGTCATGGTTATTTATTATTTGGTATATCTTCGAAATTTCAGATGTCGCCTTATATGTAGGTAAACCACACGCTGTAAGTAGTTGTAATAATCTACCCGCTGCATCTAGTCGAATTATATTAATGGTTTAAAATCCGTGTCTTTTCTATCAGGATCTGCATAGTATCTACCTTTAACCAGGCGACTTTTTTCAGGATATAAACAACTATGTCGTTGGCTGGTTAGACTGGAATCTTTGTTTGGACGAGAATGGCGGTCCCAACTGGGCAAACAACTTCGTCGACTCCCCAGTGCTGGTGTACGGCGACCGAGACGAATTCATTAAGCAGCCTATGTTCTACGCAATGGGACACTTCTCCAAATTTATTCCGCCAAAATCACAAAGGATAGGTGTTTTCCGACGAAGCCTCGTCACAATAGGAAGTCTTGGTGTTCTAACACCACAAAGAAATATTGTTATAGTGTTACATAATACGTAAGTCATGCTTGGCAGTGCATATAGGTGAAAAAACTCCCCCCCCCATTCCCCTCCTTCTTATTATGAACTATATGTGAATGTGGATATTACAATCCTTTATTAGATATATGTACAATTTCAGTAAATTTAAAAATTGATTTGGCATGTTTCATCTGCAATGTCGTTAATGCCCTCTAAAATGTAATTTTGACGATAAGATAAATGAAATCGGAAAATGAAGATGTTAGTTTCTCCAAATATAGTTAACAAATTTTCCTTTCTCTCCCATCTGAGATTTTCACTTGCAAGATTTGGATAAATACCACAATTTCACAATTTAACTTTAATCTTAATATTAATTTCAATTAAAATTAGCATTGCTATTAATTTTTACAGAGGACAAAATATCTTACCTAACATAAAAATCTAAAAATGTAGGTACTAATCAGGATAATATATTTCTTTTACAGCAAAAGAAGAGAGCTTCATGTTCGAATTAGGATTAGCTCAACCCGATACATTGAATTAACAATGGAGCCTCAATCAGTGAAGACTGTAGAGATAAATCAAAACTAAGATTAAAACAGAATATTTTTATTTATTATTGTTATAAAAGCATAATCAAATACATTATTTAAAAAATCACAGATTTTTTTTTATTTTACATCAATAGCAATATTTTGTTTTGTTTTTTTGTACTTTTTGTAATATGTTATAACAACAAACCAAGCTAAACTAAAAAATATGAAATAAATATGAATTTTCTATTTGTAACTAGGTAATTCAAAACTTTATGTCAAGGAATTAACTATAAAAAAGAATTAAGCTAATTTCCTTGTAATGGACAATTTTTATAGCTTAAGTATTGCTGATACTGCCTAATTTTTTTCAAGTTTTTGAATTACTGAACCTATGTAATTTATAACACATTTCAAAAGAGATGCATTAAATTAAAAATGTCCAGGTCCAATAATTTCGGAATAAATTACTTAACACTCAGTCAAAGAGCTAATCTTGTTGAGTGGCCAGACTCTGCATACTACTCTACTTCTAATAAGACCCTGTGGGACGGGTCCATAGACACGGGAATCCGATGAATTGCTAGAATTGTCACCTTCTAACCATACATAACCCTTGGGCACAACTAGACTGCGCCTGGAGAAGAGACCATTGACTTTATCTCCGGGTAAACCAGTAATACGTTTACAAATATTTTGTTTTGGGTTTCTTGGATTTTTGGCTATGATGATATCTCCTCGCCGAAGTCGTTGCAGTCTTGGAGTGATGTGTTCAGTGAATAAAATGTTGTTAGTCTCTAAAGTGGGCTCCATAGATGGTCCTGAACACTGAAATGACAGTAACTTTGGATACATTGGAAGCATTTGGATTAACATTAACATTAACTTTGGCTACATTGGAAGCTATTTGTGTAATAACACAAATAGTTCAATGCTTTAGAAAAAATAGTCAAAATGTATCAGTATTGATTTTATTTATATTAACACTACAAAGATGGCAAAATTTTGCTACCTACAAAAACTAACTGCTCGTAATTAATGTTCAGAAAAGTCCTTATAAGGATTTACAAAAGATGCTACAATGGACTGATTGCAATATACTGTTAATAACATAATGTTTAATTGCAGATTTTACATGTACAATGTTTAATTTCATCAAAATAATCACGAGGAGACATTTTATGCACATCACATTCTCTATTGCTTGTATTTTTACATACGTTAATGTAACACTCTCGTCTTTTTCGATTTTCCTACTTGGTAAGGTAGATTGAGATGTTAATAAATAAGCATTGGTTCTACGAAAAGTTCTCATACACAAGAAGACTCAAATCCAGAAAATCCAGAATTTAGGTTACCATTGCATAAACCTATTGGTAGTAGTAGGTAGCAACTTAAATAAGGATACTAACATAGGCCCTGTGTATTATAACAGAAGTGATAAGCTCTTCTGTATTCTTAAATGAAAGCTGCAGTAAAGGAGACATACACATCTAAAGCATTCCAACTTAGTGCTAATTTTTAGCAATGCATCTGTGGCCAGCCTCATCTCGTTAACCCACTGCCGGGCACAATTCTTGTCCAAGTACGAATTGGTAGAATTCACACATCTTTGAGAACATTTTTTTTTAAAAACTTTGGGTGTGTACTTTTCCTTATAATGTTTCCCTTCACCATAACACACTGATAGTTAATTTGTAATAAGCACATAATTTAAAAAAAAATCTGTGGTACATGCCTGTTTCAATCACCGACCCTAGATTGAGAGGTTGTGCTTAAACCATTATGCTATTACTGCTCTTAATGTTGGAAATAACCTCATGAAAGAATCTAATCTTATCAGTTGATTACATATGTTCATAGGTGCCTGTAGCCAGTTACCATCATGTGACCTGTATGCTCATTTGCTACTTGTCTGGTTAAGTTTTACTTAATATAGTTAGATTAGACAAACCAAACTCCAGTATTTTTTAAAGTTTCTTGTAATAAATAAATTTGAAATATGAATAATTTATGTTCTATAGTTTTTATTGACATTAAAGGACATTTTACCCAATACTAGTTACATTTGCAAGTAAGGAGTCATTTTTGCTAATGGCTCGTTTGACTTACCATAACAAAGTCACCAATATATTCAAAAGTGCAATGTGTTATACAGGCACATTGCAACATGTACCCGCCGAAGCCACATGTCTTTGCTACGAACTTGGCAAACCCCATTATAGCACCATTACTGAGTTTTTGCTAAAATACAGTAAGAACTAAAAGACAATAAAAATAAAGTAACCAAACTGTCACTTGTGATGACTTCTTTTGGGATTATAAAAACATTTCGATGCTTTGTACATATTACATAATTTTATTTCTTATGGTTATGTTACGTTTTTAAAACTATTTTCAAAAAACAACATTTTAATTTACATAACCCTATCCATAAAATTATATGTATTCCACTTCAGTTCTTTCTTTATGACAGTAATTGACATGTCAATTCAAGATGACATTGCTAACTTGTTACCAGTTACGTTAATGATTATTACGTATTAAAACATTTAGAGGCATTATCAACATGATGTATAAATAAATCAATTTAAAACTGTTTTTATCACAGTCGTTTATCGTTACTATAAAGTAACATAAAATTATATTATTATTGTTATCTTCAACTTTTAACTTTTTTTCGTTACGAATATTCAAACTATAAATTGCTATTGAATTATTCTTTTCCTTTCTCGTTTGACACTTGACAGCAGTTAAGTGTGGATAGCGGACGGGTCGTGGAATAAATACATTAGATACTATTGAACTTGACTGAGAGTGAAATTAGTCATACATTATTATTAAGGTACAGTGAAAAAATATCGGCGCGGCTGGACTACTATGCATGAAATTTATTGCTCTCGTCCTGTCTGAAAATTATTAATGAATCGAAATCGCTATCACCGTGTTAGCTTTCACGTGAGACCACCAATTTCTTTCGGGTTGTTTTTTTAAATTCAGCAAAGAACATAAAGTTCATAGGTGTTTATAAACTGCGTGCCAGTGTAGATTAATCACGGTCGTAATAGTTGGAAATGTTTTCGGCTAGCTAGAGCGTTGAATCGATATTATACTGGAGGGCGAACGCATTGTTGTCAAATGATTGTGCATATTCTGTATATCTAATGACACATGAACTCCTAATGGGCACCACTTGCTGATATTATTGTGTTTCGGCTGTTCTATAAATCACAGGTGAGTTAACTCAGCAAAGGCTAGATTGTACTTTTATTATTGTTTCATATTTGTTTAAATTATGTTTCTAACTCATATAAAGCAAGGAATTATTTTAGAGTAGAAGTATGGTAGTATATATATTTTTTTTCAGATTTCATACATGGGTACTTAAGCTTGAGGGCTTAGGTAATTTATAATAATTGCATTGTGTGATTATCATTAAATAGGCATAGACTCATTGAAGTACTGTATAAGTATATGATAAGAAGATTAACATAGATAGCACCTACTGTTTTCAGTACTACTAGTACTTTGACCAATTATGTGATATTAGAAGTTGATAAAATATGTGATTATTAAAAAAGAATTAAAATACATTATAGAACCACTTATATATCTGTTTTGTTTATTTAACCAGTGTTTATATTCATGATTGAGTAATAAAATAGTAAGTATTATATATAAATTAAGCCTTCCTTTATTTTTATTACATTTATCTTTTCTTAACATTATCTGCTGTGATGATTATTAGTTTATTAATCAACAAACTATTCAATATTATGCGATTTTTTCTTTATTTTACTTTGATTTAACAGTATGGCATTTAAATTGTTACGACATTTAAGTATAAATATACTACTTACTCTGGGAAATTTTGACCTTACAACATTCATTACAAAATAAGAAAATATTTTAGTTAAAATAAACAAAGGAACTATGTCCCCTCCCCACTCTCTTTGGTAATTAAATAATATATATAATTAAATAATACTTAAATTACATACCTCAAATATGTATTTTATTTGTTTTAAATATTCAATTTCTGGATAGGTTACAATATTACTGACACCCTAAGCTACCACTATGCAATAAATGTTAAGCCCTTGCATTAGGAAAAGCAAAAAAAACTAACAAAAATAAGACCGACTTCCATGCCACAAAAGAGCAACAAATAATAGTTTAGTAGTCTCTGCTTATCAATCTCATTATATATCCGTAAGCACCAAATGGCTAACTCTTATCGCTTAGGCTTGCAGTACCCTGCGTCATCAGGTTTGAGGAGTTGAAGGTCAAAATTTTCATCTTATATCTCTGCATAGTAATCTTACTGTATATATGAAAGCACCAAATGACCAACTTCTATGGTCTAGGTTTGAAGTACCCCTGCATCATCAGGCTTGAGGACTTGAAGGTAATTTTTTTTATCGTAGGTTTCTGCTCAGTAATCTTATTATATATCCATAAGCATCAAATGGCCAATATTTATGGTTTAGGCTTGCAGTACCCTTGTATCATCAGGTTCAGGTCAGGTCAAGTTTCATAGTTTTATCTTTGACAATGACGAACATTCAAACAAATTTCCATCCCCTATTTTAACCCCTTCAACCCCTTTTTCCCCTTTTCCCCTAGCCTATGTCCTTTCCTATGGTCAACTCTATCTCTGTACCAAATTTCATTAAAATTGTTTCAGTGGTTATAGCAGACAGACAGACAGACAGAATTACTTTCGCATTTATAATATTAGTAGAGTTGTATGCAATTGGAATCTTATTAGATAACTGAGTCCTACCACCTTTTAGTGGAAATATACATTAACATTTTCATCACTTTTAAAGCATTTTATCTATCTTAATATGTACATACCAGACAAATTCAGTTATAAGTTTTGAGTATGTCAATAATTTTTATTTTTTCAATCTTGACACTACCTATTGTGATTAAGATTTTCAAAGTAACAATGCCTCTTTACCCATTATATACCATGTATTAAATTGAATACTTCCGTTCAATGCTTTTACTTCAGACATAAGTCATTGAACCCCATTTAAAACCTTAGAAATATATCATCTACTATTTCAGTGAACAAAGGGGAACCAGATAGCCTTTGTTGAAAACCCTTCAATTAACTACATCTTTGCAACCTTGCATTGTGTTTGGATGAATCAGTGAAACCTATATCTTTATAGGTACATTTATATGTAAATAACACAATACATTTTTGTCAATATATTTATGGGTTTAAAAAATGATATTGACTTATGAAAGAAAACAGAACCTATAAACACTAGTGATTGGTTTAACCCAGAGTTAAACAAATAAGTGTAAATAAGTTATACGCAGACGAGGATATCATGCAATAGAACACAATATTATAAAATACTTCAAATATGGATCACTCAAATGTGAGTGATAAACAAGTTAAATCAACATTATTAACCTACCCATATACATATTTCTGTTTGTTGTATATTTACTATATTAACATATTGCTTTCCTGAGTAAATAAATTTTAGCTAAACGAATTATTATCGCAATTTGGTTTAATTTGGGCCATCAATTAGTGAAGTCGATCGGATGTACACTGCTTACAAAGGGGGTCATTGGACCTACCTGATTACGGCGAATTGTCCCCTTAATTGGTTTGGACGAATATTAATGAGTTTTGTCGGATTGCGTAATTTGACCTATCGGATGTTATATCTTGACGGCAATCTTTCTCCCTTTAATAAAACGGTTACCGAATGTCTCGAGGCAACCTCGTTCGCATTAATAAATTATTCCGAAAACCATAACACGCGACTCACGCTATTAACAAATTTTGTTTGTTGTAACGCTTGGTAAAAGGGTAAATTAACAAGAAATAATTATTTAATACATTCATTCATTAAAGGTGGTTTGCTTGACTTATTGAGTTTATGATGGCGATAGAGTAGCATCACCGCTGCAATACATATTTATTTTTTTAAATTAGATGACAAGTGACAGATCTCATGAGATCAATAGGATTTAGGGTTGAAATAGTTTTTAAATAATATATAAAAATGAGATGGTGTGTGTTTGTATGTTACTCAATCACGCAAGAACCACTCGTCCGATATACATGAAATTTTGCACGGATGTAGATTATTCAACTAGTCAGTCTATAGGCTACTTTTTATTTGGATATTTTGCACAATTGATAAGATATGATAAAGAGCTCTTTGGTTGTTTGTGGAAAATAGTGCGCCAAAAAATAGCATAATTTGATAGCATACACGAGGAAAATTTTGAAAGATTATTTAGTTGGAAAGGCCTTTTATACAATTCATGAATTTTTGCAAGATGCAGGCTTTGATATATTAAATTTAATTAGAATTATCATGTGGGTGCATTTATTTTAACAATTAGTAATTTAATTAATACAATTAATATTGAAATGTTTGTAATATTATTATTT
>DWPF01000662.1:0-10426 GCA_018251575.1 Cecropterus bathyllus | reverse complement strand
ATAACCTTACTCTCAAAGTACGAAAGGTAATTACTGAATCTCATGCAGAATTATGTATCTCAATGCATTAATAATATATGTAATTCACTACATACACTTAAATAATGAAAGATTACTTTAAATTTTTCCTTCGAGAGCGTTGTTTAATTTGTCAAAATTGGCTAACTGTCTTTTAAAATAAAATAAAATAAAATAAATAAATAACTTTAAATTTTATAAATTTATTATGGTACATTTACAGAATTTCATAAGGTAAAAGTTTCTTTTTCATGTAATCGGAAGAAAATAGCATTATAAATTAAGTTTTTACTTAACTTAGTCTAGTAAAATGTATATTATATATTATTATAAAACAAAAAAAAATATTATAAATAAATATTCTACAATATACAGTTGTAAGGTCGACAAAATTACATTACATTCATATCGTATGAATAAAAGCCCGTTGGAACAATGTAAAAAGCACTACAAAATAAATAGCATTAAAAGTTACATAAATTATCTATACTTTAATATATACATAACCATAATAATCTGTGGTCACTTGGTCAGTCACTTCCTAGCCACATTTCCAATTGCATATTTTATCTGTGGGGAAACCCGCGAAATTCTCGCAACATGGCGACGCGAGGCGTAAGTGTGAGATATAATATTCAATGTAAATCGGCCTCCCACGCCGCGTGTCCTTGCAACGCGATGCAAACCGTTGATACATTTTTATCAACCTTATTTATTTTGGTTTACACCTCGGAGAATGCGCAGTAGATAACTCTTGAAATGGTTTGAAATATGTGGGCCTTGTTTATTTAAAGTTGTTTTGTAAACTTTAGTTATACGACACACACAAGTCATTTCTACGTAGTATACCTACAGTAATTACGTGCACATACAAAACATACTATGCTGATATTTTTCAATACAAAACACCATTGAAAAAATTATAGTAATGGTAGATCATTTGCGTGGTTCTTATGTTTTTACGTTCAATAAGAGAGTCAGATTGAGGATAAATGATAAATAAGCTTTTATAAAAAAAATAAACATGACAGATTAAAAAGCTTAGTTTTATTTATTTATTTATTGATCATTATATTCACTAACATTACAGGTCAGTAGCCTAATGCATTAGCGTTATTCTTATTATCTACTGTTAGTGTACATTTACAGTATAGTTTTATCATTATTGTGGCTTCAGAAGTTAAAGTTAATGGAAAATATTAATAAAATATCACTTACAATTAGATAATCAGGTTCGTAAAGATTGGATTTGTATCGTCTTTGGTGATTAACACATGAAGCAGGACCAACCAGTAGCTTTGGCTTTACATAACTGCTCATTTTGACCTGAAAATTATCAAAATATAAATCTATAGCATAAGCTTGTACCTTGTTTTTAATATATGTATTTAATTTTGACTAAACAGTAAGTGTACTAAACCAATAATTCGCTTCGAATTTTACAGGTAGGTAATATAAATTTTATATGCGCAGTCAAACTAGGATTTAAAAAATCTATAATAATTTAAAATTTCATTTGTTAATTTATAGCGGAGAGCTAGTATAAGTATAATTAAAGAACGTACAATTTTGCTTAATTTAGATGCAAACATCTTGAAAAAAGTCTGTTGCTCTATTTTCTGTCGTCCTCAATGTTCAAATTCAGCTACATGAAAGGAACACAATTCAATGAGAAAATAAACAGTTTAAGATTCTGTTTTATTTTAACTTCAATAGAAATTTACAAAATGTTCCCGAATTTCATGATTTTATTAAAATAACCATGATTATAATTTATGCCGCATGACTGCTATAGTACTATGGATGACATGACAAATGACAATGTCATGTATGTCATCTGTCATCATGACATCCATCTCTCGTATGGATTCTGAAATGTATATAAACTCTTTGCATTATGTTGCAATTATCATGGGGTCTTAAAACCCCTAGTGGAACCAACATCAGCAATACTGATGGAATATTGAAAATATCGATAATGCAAAATATATTATGGAAATTGAAAATAAAGTAACGTGTTTCTCGAATAATGGCTCACAGTCTTATTTTTAATAGTCGGGGGACGCTCGGGAAAGTTCCTAGGTTATCAGTCCACCATAAGGTCTCACTCTCCCTAAGATAAGTAAATGCGCTGGATTGCATGGCTGGATTGCAAATTGCATGGCGTTTAAGCCATGCAAATTGGCACTTAAGTCATCCAACCACTGCATACGGTAGTCACACGTTATTGTAACGTTCCTCACACCATAATGTCAATTGATTATTGTCTCTGCCTTGAAAAAATGTCTATGATAATTATGTCATGATTTTCTTATCTGTTTTATATGTCACAGCATCAAATCAGAAGGTTATACAGAATTGGATAGCCCTGTATAAAATTTTAAAAATTTTGAGTTACTGAGGGTTCCATAACGTCGTGACAAAATAAATGGTGATTCCTTAATAGTTATTTATTTTTATGAGGATGGCGTCAACGGGCAGTACACCGTTTCCTAAATGGCAGTTGGCTATCCTTCTCGGTGCACCTTTGGCCATCGGCTTAGGTTACCTTTATCTAAGAAATAGATTTGAAGACCCCGAAAAAAAGAAAGTAGCAGAGTTGAAAGCGAAAACTACGATTTCATTAGACAACGAGGAGAATAACGCAAAAGTCTCCGAGACTGCTATCGATCGTGCAATGAAATTGAAGGGTGCCGGAAACCGTGCGTTCCATGCTGGGGAATACGATAAGGCAATTGCTCTGTACAACGAAGCTATTGAAGCCTGTCCCCCCGACCGTCCAGTTGACCTCGCTACATTCTATCAGAACAGGTCAGCCTGCTATGAGAAGCGTGAGATGTGGGATCAGGTGAAGGAAGACTGTACTTTTGCGCTCAAATTAAACGAAAAGTATGTGAAAGCGTTCCTTAGGCGTTCTCGAGCCGCTGAGAAGAGTGGAGATCTAGTTCTGGCTTTGGAGGATGTTACTTCTGCTTGTATTTTAGAGAGGTTCCAAGTGCAGAGCTCTCTAGTCAATGCTGATCGCATCCTGAAGGCGCTCGGCAGACAGCACGCCCGCGAAGCCTTGGCTCGAAGGCAACCAGTTATGCCTTCGAAGCATTTCATTAAAACTTACTTTTCTGCATTCTCAGAAGATCCCATTGCCAAACTACAGCTGGATGAGAAGGCTACCGGAGGTTTTGCTAAGGCTAAACGAGCTCTAGATGCACAAGATTATGAATCTGTTGTTGATGCTTGCACAGAGGAGCTGAAATCTGATGGAAAGTACAAATATGAAGCTTTACTTTTACGTGCAACCTTTTATTTGCTCTTAGGTAGACACGATGATGCCCAGTCAGACCTCGGGAAGGTTATTGATAGTGACGCTCCCCTGAAAGTGAAGGTAAATGCTCTGATCAAAAGAGCTTCACTGTATACGCAGCTGGAAAACACTGAACGCTGTCTCGAAGATTTCGCGAATGCTGCTAAGCTCGACCCTGATAACTCAGATATTTATCATCATCGAGGACAGGTTTACTTGCTGCTGGAACGTATGGATGAAGCAACAGCAGAGTTTGCCAAAGCTGTGGAACTCAACCCTGATTTCTCCATTGCTTATATCCAAAAGTGTTATGCTGATTACAGACATGCACAGTTACATAAAAATGTTGGAGCGCTGACACAAGTGAGGGCTGACTTTGAGAGAGCTTTGGAGAGATTCCCGAGGTGTGCTGAGGCATATATCTTGTTTGCGCAAGTGCTGTCAGACCAACAGGAATGGGGCCGAGCAGAGGCCCTGTTTGATTCTGCTCTAGCCGTGGATCCAAATAATGCCACTTTGTACGTCCACAAAGGCTTAGTGCAGTTACAAAAGAGCACAGATTTTGATAAAGCTGTCAAACTCATCAACAAAGCCATTGAAATGGATGACAAATGTGACTTTGCTTATGAAACACTTGGAACCATTGAAGTACAGAGGTAAATACCATATATTCTTGATATAAGATTAGAATAATCTTACTAATATTGTAAATGTGGAAGTTTGTGAAGATGTATGTGTGTTTTTTACATTTTCATACAAAAACTACTGCTCAAATTTTTTAAATCTGGCACACAGGTACATAAGTGGTTTGCAACCTGTGTAGCATGACAATGTTAAACAAAACAATTTTGATACTATTCATTATCATATTTTGATACTAGTCATGAAAAAGATTGATAAGCACTGCTCTATTAACACATAGGACACTCATTACCATGGTAGACATCACCAAAGCGGGTGGAGTCCCGGGAATAACTTAATATTTCATAATTCCGTAATGCTACTAGGTTAGTAGCATTTGTATCATCTGCTAGGCAAATGTTATTGAAAGTATATGTGTTTAAGAATTTAATAAATTTATGAAATCCCTTCTTAGAATGACATTTTTTTATAAGATTGAAGTAATTAATGTGTCTGTCATTCAGTCTATCTAATGGTAAGTGAATACTGCTGACCATAGACTATTATCAATATAGAATAGGAGTTGTACCTAGGCACTTTACCACTTATAGTGTTGCCACTCATTAGGATTAAGGTACTTATCTCATATGTGGGTTGGTCAGTACCTACACCCTTTAAGTGCAATGCAAGAACTTTAAAGTCTGTTAAGCCTTCTGTGGTTTTCATTTTTTGTATTTCTGCCTAATGAAATCAATATTTAGCATAGCTGTGTTCTGGGTTGAAGGATATAGTAGGAGGGACACACTTATAAGAGGCATTCCAACTTAGTCCTCAGGTGGACTGCATGCTCGATTACTACAACTGTATTGTAAAAATATGAACTACTACAAGCTAGGAATAATTGTGCCAGTAGTATCTCCCAATAAACATTACAGATTGTCCTACCTTTTTATAAGATTTTATCATATTGTTTGTGGAGATTATTTTATGGTATGAGTAGAATGAGTGTCTGATCCTTCTCATATTAAGTGGCGACCCACGCCCAACAGTAAGACAGACATTACTGATCACTAATTCAGTATGTTATTTGGTCAATATTTTTGACATTCCAACAATATAGATAAAACTTATTATCAATGTATATTGAAGTTATTATCTTGACCACTTACATTTTATCTCAGGTTATCTTTTTCTGAACAAGTTTTAGATAGTAAAGATTCAATTGAATAATGCTTGTATGACTATGAAAAATGAACCTATAAATCCAGTTACTTGTCCTGCTTTTTTAATGTTCTTTAAAGTATAATTATAATACCTGAGCTCAGAGTATAGGATTTGTACTTATTATATATATGTCATGTTTGTCATATGTGCAGAAGATAAGTGGTTAAAGAGTTGCAATAGTAGTATTCTAGAAATGAGAATTTATTTCTGAGTCTGCAATAATATTGCTGCAACAAATCTTATTGTTAGTAGTAATATTAGTTGCAGCAACCAGTTCAGTTATTAGTAATAAAATATTGGAAAATAAAACAAAACAGTGGCCATTAATTTATAACTTAAGCTTAATTTTCCATATTCAGAATGTTAAACTGATGATGAACATATTCAAAAAAAAATCAAACAGTTTAATTTTTTTTTATCTGCATTGTCTATATAGATTACATTTTTGAGATCTATTGGCAAACGTTTTATGAAAACATGTTGGGTTTTGACATATTTCATTTCATAGAATGTATAAACATTACCTAACTCACATTAAAGTTATTTTTATTTCCACATTTCAGGGGTAACCTTAGGCGATCACTAGAGCTCTTTGAGAAGGCTATTGCTCTGGCGAAGACAGAATTGGAGATGACGCACCTTTTCTCATTGAAAGATGCAGCTGATGCACAACTGAAGGTGTCAGAACGCTGGGGCCTGGACTGGACTGTGAGCTAAATTTACAAATTGTAAAATTTCATGCAACGAGAATAATGTCTAATAAATTGTCTGGTTATCTAGGATGGTTGATACTTGGTTGATATAATTTACATTCATTGCCTATTTTATACAATTTTCAGTTATTATTGTTGTTATTAATGTTGCTTTGTTCTACTAGTCATATATATATATATACAAATAAACTTGTCTTACCTAGGTTGCCTATAAATGCAAATTTTGTCTGTTACACGTATTATAATTAATGATTATGTCATTCTCAATTTCTTGGTAGCTACTTACTTATTAACTAATGCCATAATATCAAGAAATATTAAAATTATGGCAACATTTCATGGGTTTTATCGGGTGTATTGCATTATGTGCCATTCTATGTATATTTACTGCAATATACTTGAAAAACTATGAGTATTTGTGCTAAATGTAACAATTTCCAAATTCGTTCATGGATGTAATTTATATAAAATACCATAGACACTCATTGTTTGATGATAAGATGTTATTCTCGTTGCCGTAAAGCAATGCTAGATACGACCAATCCGCCGCCGACTCGCCGCCTGAGTGTTATTTGCTATAAATATTCCTTTAGCTTCATCTCTGTTAGTAGAATAAAATTTGTCCAAAAAAAATTTAATATACGCTACTGCGTTTTATTACTATTATGTACATAATATGTTTGTACATAGAGGTCTGTTCAAATATCACAGTCTTAAATTTAATATTCTTATTGGTGTCATTGGTGTCTTATGATTAGAAAGGACTTTAAATTATTCAAAAATTTGCATGTGTTAGTCGAAAAGTAATATATAGATGTTGTTATGATGTATATCCTTCGTTTACACTAAAGTCTTAAAAACCATCTTGTTGTGTTTGTTAATATTACACCTGCATATTGTAATTATTGTGTTGCAAATTATTGAGACATGGTATGGATTTTCTGTACATGACACTACTTCAGTGACATGTGATCATTTCACATAAGAATAAAAAAATGACTGTATTGCATTTAATTTCAATGATTGTTTTATTTTTTGCTTATTCAATATTTTTTTGTGATTGCATTGAGTAAAGCCAAGCAATATATTATTTTACCTTTAGACTGATTTTGATTATAATTTCAATTTCACTAGGTACTTTTATATAAGTATGTGTAGCTGTGATTTATTATTGGCATCATGTCACAAATAACTTTTATGCCTGTTCCAATAGGGATTTTTACTGCATTTTTATCCCGCTAGATATATCTTTGTATATAATACAAATGTTTCAGTGTGTGTTGTATTTCATAAAATTTCACAATTAAGGTATTCATCTCATAATACTGCCCAACCTTATTAAGTAACTTGAGTAAATTATTCATTGCAGGTGCACATAGCATGATCCAAAAATATATTTATTTTTATTCATAAAACATTTTACATTTCAATATAGTATCACATCAGTCATACACATATCATTTATTTATAATGTAACTTAGAAAGTAGTATGAAAGGCGGACTTAGAGCTCTATAAGCATTATGTTGTAGTAGACTTTATATACATAAAATAAATAGCAAGAGTACAAAAAGATAAAAGTAAACATAAATACTTAGCCCCAAACCAGGTGGATTGGTGACCTGAAGACGACAGCAAAACACCGCTACTGGTGGTGGAGGAACATGGCCGCTCGGGGTGGCGCCAATTAGGAGAGGTTTATACCTAGCGGTCCACCTATACACTCATGGATGGATGAAAACATATGTAAAATGCAATGAAAAAGCGTATAAGATAAATATATACAAATAATATTCGTGACGTGTGTATTGAAAGGGTTGCGAACTTGCATTGCTTCTACAATGTATCCTTGTTGTAGGTTATAGGTCCCTATCTATTTGGTTGTGTGCTTGTCATGTACCGTGCATTTTATGTATTCGACATGAAGAATATAAAAAAATTATAAATATAAAATTGATTTAGCAAAATATTTAGAATTTGCATGTTCACGTTAAAATAACACATTGTTGTGTGAAATAATTTCTAGTGTTAAATATACTCTTTATTCAAGCTAGTACATAATTAATTCAAATAAAAAATATAAATGTATAATAATGTCCCACTTTATGCTTACAAAATTAGTTTCATACATATTGACCGAGAACCCTATATAAATCTTCAGCTTTATTTTATTTCCCATGTGTACCGATTTTAACTAACTGAACCAATTATATTTATATTTGCATTTACACTGCCTGTAAATCTTGCCCTCTATTTGTATTTTAATGTTTGGTTTATGTACTAATAGTGGGAAACAAATAAAGGTACATATATAAGTATCGTTTTAAAGCAAAACACCTAATACCTTAATGTAGGAATTCAAAATGAGTGTGTTACATGAATATTTTGAGTTGTCATACTAATATATATTATTACTATTTGTATTATATATTTCCATTGCCATATGTATCTTGTATGTTATATTACTTCTCGCAAATATTACTAAAGTTTTATTTTAATTGTATAACATAAATAAAAATGCAAAAGTTATTGTAAAATGTGAAAAAAAATCCGCTTAAATGTAGGAAAAAAAATTGTATTGGTTTTGCATCAATTTTTTTTCTTAAAGTGAAAGGTGTCAATCAGAAAGTTGTAACTGAGTACCACTACAACGTTCACCAAACTCATTTAACACTTAGGCCTAGAAGGTTAGGAAGACACAGGACTTAGTTATCCAAGTCTATATTTATCTAGTTCTTTGCACTCAGCCAATATCCACCTGGATTGATGCAGTATTGTTAAAGGAAAGAAAATTCACAAATAACTAATTTGTGAAATTGGTTTCAAAATGTCATTTAATTTCCGACATAAAACACACATCTACATTTTTGTTTAACAGAAATAGTATAATCGAATATAAATATAATATTAATTATTTATTTATTTTATTCATTTATTATCTGTAAAGTAAATTAAATTCTCTTGAGAGAATCATGTGTCCTCTTTGAATTATTATATCTTTTTTAAAAGTTCATTCAAAATTTATCTGTGTTTTTAGCCTTACGCTATTTGACAAGACATGATTGACCAAAATTTTTTTTTACGTTCCGGTTTACTTATTTTTTTATATTATGGATATCGTTATCGTTGTTTCTTATTATGTATTATTATTTTGACGCACAATGCATTTGTTAGTGTATAGGTAATTAGAAGTTTGATGAATCTTTAATTATTCGATTTTATTTCGTAGTTTGTGGAGTTTGAAGAATTAATTTAATAATATATATATTGAATTGACGGCCTCAAAATTACTATGCAGTTATAAAAAATATTATCCATTATGTAACTACTTACTGATGTGAAATGATCGCAGACTACTACTTATTATGTATTTTTGTGTTGTTTGTAAAAAAATATCAAGTAAATAACGATGTGATTGATGAAAATTGTATTTGTGTGCAAAACCAATGCAAATATTTTTCTCATTTTGCGTTTCAAAAAATATATTTTATTTGTAATATTTGTGACTTGGCGTCTTCAATATTCATACGTATATTTACATTGGTACATAATACTACAATTATTTTAATTATGTACGTTAAGTGTCAGTAATGTTTTGTTTGGGTCCAACGATATAAACTGTCAAGTCAAAGATCTCGAAATGTTTAAAGTACCTGTAGGTACAACTTACTAATTGTTGTGTAAGTAACCGGGTGAAGCGTGCAGTTGAGCGGCGGTGCATACACATGCGCTGGGCGAGCCCGTCTTGTCACTGTTCAAAATGTTAACTATAGATAGTTGTTTTGACATGTTACAACAAGGGGCCCCTAGATATTTTGGATGCACTCAAAATTATCAGTTAGTTTGTGTATTTAGCGTTGTTTCTCACAAAGACGGTTCTACAAGAATTGTTACCTCACCGATAGTGAATAGTTATCAATTTATGAAATTTCAAAATACATTAATTAAAAATGTTATGACTTTTATTCCATTTTTTAATTCCCTTATTAGAAACTATTAGGTCACGACTAATCTGAGGTTGGAGATATGAGATATTTTTTAAATATTAATATTACGATTTATTTTATTCACGTGGCTGGTGCGTTGCTGTGTTACAATGGAACGTTGACATATAAACAATTTGGCGAGGATCCCTTACAAAAGAGGTCTTTGTTTGGTAGAAATAAGGTCATTTCCAAGCTCCGTTGCTCCTTGACGACACTCTGTAGAGGTGCGTAGGTCATATCATTTAGAATAAAAATTTAATTGCTTCATTATTACTCCAAAAGACGACAGGAGTATTTTTCGCAAATAGCTATCGGAAGATGGCCTCCGAAGTTGAAGTAAACAAATTGATATGTACTAAATATTTACAATACATAATATTATTTTTTTCTAAATTATTGTACTTAAAATTATAAGGTTATTGGCACCTAATTGTATCTGCTATAAGATCAAAGACAACATTAAATGTGTTATGATAAGATCTAAAATATGGTTTATTAAAAGATTCGTAGGTATTTGTCAATCAAACTGTCAGTCTCTAAATTATGCTCAGAGTACTGTTTACAT
>DWPF01000661.1:0-10428 GCA_018251575.1 Cecropterus bathyllus | reverse complement strand
CACCCTTCAGACCAGAACACAGCAGCGCATAACACGGCTGTTATGAGGCAGAAATAGGTGTGGCGGTGGGGCTTCCGGGGGCGGACCACAAAGAGTTCTACCACCTTCACATGGACATGGACTATACATACACTTTTTATAATTAAGAGGAATATATTAACACGTTGTCCTACTAGTAAGAAGCCACTGTCGTCTATGGACGTCTGTAGTCGACCGCAGATAAGATTAGTCTTAACTGAGGCGTTGCTTCTAGTGTCCGACCGAAGTTTCAGCTTCGACTTCGGCCACCTTCGGCCAAAAAATCTACCTTCGGCGAAACCTTCGTCTTCCGCCACCTTCAGCCAAAAAATCCACCTTATTCTAAACCTTCGTCTTCGGCCACTTTTGGCCAAAAAAGCCACCTTCGGCTAAACCTTCGGCTTTTGGCCATCGTTTTGGCCGAAGCCAAAGGATCTAAAGCAAGTGCCTAAATAAGACGAACTATAATGAATACACGATACTGCGATGGAGATGGTGACGCGGAAGGGTAGCCGAAAACTCCCTTCAAACCAGAACACAGCAGTGATTAATACCGCTGTTATTAGGCAGAAACAGGTGAGGCCGCCGGATCCATTAAGGGCTCTACCACCATCTCTTCGTAAATTATCTGTACTGTAGATAATGATTTGGCTAAGCTAATTGGCAACATATTTAATATGCCATTAAGAATGTATATTCAACTATTTATGAAATATGAAAAACATGATATTTCATCAGCGTGTATTCTCTTCCAAGGATCTGTAATGATTAAGCTGAAATATCGAAGAATTTATAGCTAAATCATTATTTAGCTATAAATTCTTCGATATTTCAGCTAACATGTTATGCCATTGGCATGAGTATGTCATTTGGCGCTCTATTTTTGTATAAATACTTCGTGAAATTTTTCAATTTTTATCTATGAAATTTCCTACTATCCATCAAAGTTATAAAACTATCTATCCAACTCTCCAAATATCGCTGTATCGATCATTTGTTTAAAAAAATACAGACGAATTGAGAACCACTTTCTTTTTGAAAGTCAGTTAAAAATATGAGCTGTATTTGAGTTTCCTTTACCATTATTTCTCAAAATTATTAATAGATAATAGTAACGAAATGCCTCAGTAAAATATATTCTCAAGGCGGTGAAAGACAGAGATTGTGTACTGGGCGAGGTATGCCCCGGCTCCACGCACAGCCGGGCGACCCCACGTAGCAGTACCCATGTAATGTGATGGAGACATCGTTCCCTAAATGCACTGAATCGAGCTCAGGTACCATTGGGTAGATTTGAGTAGTTCCATGTACGGATGGCCATTTAGTTTATTAAGGCAGATCGGTCAAAAAGACCCTAAATTTGGATGTCTTTAGATTAAAATGTGTTTTGACGTTCTATTTGTGGCGAGTTATCTTAAAAGCAGTTTTTATATAATAAAATAGATACAAGTTCAATAAGATTACCTTACTTGTTAAGTTCTGGATTGCTTTGAATGTTTATGAATTTAATAAGATTGGTTAATGAATAAATAAATAATTAACCAATAAATAATTAGATATACTTACCTTAAACGGGTAACAACTTCGTAAAATTAGCTAGACTGTGTGTCTTTTTGTGCTTTTCGAAACATTGACCACGGCTTTGCATATGCAAAGCCGTGGTCAATGCTTCGACCATAGTCCACAACGTTGGCCAACTGCACATTGGTAAACTTCACACATCTTGAAATTTTACTATTAGAACTGTCAGCACAGTAGGTTTTTTCCATGTTTTCTTTCACCGCTTAAGCAAGTGCTAATTAATTTTTACGTACGAGGTGCGTGCCTGGAATTTAAACTTCGAACCACGATTGAGACATCAAATTTCAAACCTATAGACCATCACTGTTTTTGTGCTGCTTTATTTACAGTAGTGTCAGAAAAATTACGGACCAGATATTTTATATAAGTCATAACTTTCCGATTCAAAAATATGCTTTACGTTTCATATTATGAACGCCATTGTAACATCGTTCGGTAGCAATATTACAAGCTGAATACACCGATCTCCTATAAAACCTCTCGAGCCATCTTATCTGCCAATATAATAGCAAAAACAGCCCTATTTCTTGTTTAAGATGAACTTGAGACGATTGTTTTCTTTTAAACTGCTTGAAGAAATTACCTTTTATTTGTAAATTGGTTTTAATGATAATATGAATTATAAGATAAATATACAAAAGATAGCACCACTTCAGTGGTCAACAGCGAAGCATCAGTGGCATACCTACTTCTGCTTATAACAGCGGTAAAAAGCTGCTGTGCTTTGGTTTAAATATGAGATTTTGTATCCAAATAAGTCAATGATCAAATCCTCGCAATCTTATGCATCTCTTATTTGGGGATGGTTACAGATATCCGTGGGTGACTGTGACCATTACGTTTACTGAACGCTAAATTCCAATCTTCTATTACCTACTCATAAAATAATAATCTAATAATAATAATAAAGCCTTTTATTTTCCTATAAACCTGCACTGTAACAGTTATATTATAATATTATTACATTTTCTTAACTCTATGTTAGTAACTTTAATTGTAAGTGCTAAAGTTAGTATTATTTTTTAGTTATAGGAACCCCATTGTTGGGTATAGGCCTCCTCCAATTTATGCCAGTTTTCTCTGTTCTGTGCTAGTATTATCCAGTTTTTCCCCACCAGTTTTACTATTTCATCTGCCCATCTTTTTTCTGGTCTCCTCACATTTCTTCTTCCTTGTGCCACCTACTCATATACCTGTAATCAACTCATGCTAGATTCGTTTTGAAATATCAACAATGTTATTCAACATAATTACATAAAATGTTGAATGCGAACAACAAATATCAAAGATACACAACAATTACCGGTTACATTTCTATCTAAAGAGGCCATAGAATAATGAGAACCCGCTGCCTACGTACGCAAATACGGAGACAAACTAAATCTTTCATTGATTACATACTCGAGGGACCCCACGGCTGAAAGGGTTCGCTTAAATTATCAAACAGAAGCCACTTGAAAACTGCAATGACACATGTTACATTTTGGTCGTGTTATTGCGCAGTCGGCCGACCAGTTGCAAGATTTGCACGATTTCGATCCAGGAAAAAGTCTACTTCCCCTTTCATAGTTTACGTACAGTGAAATCTCCATATGCACGATATTGTAATCACGAGACAAAACCTACTTGAAAGTAACCGAACAAGAGTGGAAATCGAAACAAAATTTCATAACTCATTTTCAATCGACGGCGTCGACATCACTCGACACGCAAACTCTAGGACGCACGCAAAACGAACATTTTTCCGAACGGAACGCCCTCTCGACGCAAAACTCTATAAAAACGTCGAAAAAAATAACAGTAACATGGCGTATAATGACAGCTGGTCCACTTGAGAACAAAAGGGGAGAGCCGAGCCTCGTCGAGAAAAAAATACACGAAGAGTTAAAACAACTGCGCGTACGAGAGCCCGCGGCCCGGCGGCGACTGTCCGCTAATAAATTTGCAATCGCGTTCGATTCGAGCCGACGACAGTGGCGTGTAAACACACGCGAGCTCCTCGGCACTCGTGGACCCGAACTCGCACTGCGGAGCCAACCCATATTCAACAGAACGCTACCCTCGACCTGAAATTAGGTAGCAGCGTTGAGAAAACTCGTTACGAATATTGCTATATACGTCTCGGGGAGAATAGCACCGCATTCGAGTTTAAAATGCGAATAATAATCGCGCCATTCATAAAAATCCCGTGCGCGGAATGCAAGGAGAGGCCGTGTTTTACACGTTATAATTTTGCGCCGAAAGCAGGCCTGCGACTACAGGCAGGCGGTTGTTTTGTGCTGAGTGTAGGCTCGGTTCAAATGCCGCGCACGGCCCATTAGTTGATGAGCGCACGTGTATACCCGCCCTACGCCAGACGCGCGCCGAGCACAAGTCGGGAAAGAGTAACAATTTTCAGCTGGAATATGAAAATGTTTTGTAGCTTTCTGTAAAAAATATGTTTACTTAAAGCACCATTTTCACGCACAATAAGTTTTCCCAGAACATTTTGACCATACAGGCTCATACAGCACACGTAAGTAGGCAACGTACGCTCATTGTGTAATTATACTTTGTGGATTTTATGAAGATGGTTGAACAAAACTTTTAGTAGGGGTACGAACTTAAATAAAAACGTATAACATGCGGCTGATGTGAAATATTAATCATTAAAAGTGTTTTAGTGAAATTTAACACAAATGTGGCTTTTATCTTTACTGGCTTATTATTTTTGAGGTCTCGTGAGATATTATCACCACCTCCATATTCATTTCGAACAAGCGTCGGTTTAATAACCCTTCTCTACAATCCGTCCTATTTAATCTGAAACTTATCAATTTATCTAACTGTCGATGCCCGCTTTGATCTACATGGCTTCATCTAGAAACGAACTTAGGGGACTATTTTTGAACATGATTACATTTAATGCGATAGAACGACTGATTCGTTTGGGGATTAACTGCACTTAGTAATCTTCGTAATCTTGATGACTGATATAAAAATGGTCGTAAGGCAGCAATTTACGAAGGCTTAAATCAAAATTCAGCCCCATTTCCCAACACCTTCGATGAAATGAAATCACAAGTTCTGCAAAAAAAGAAATGCTGAAACCGAACATTGAATCTCAGTTCGAACGTGAAAGTTTGGGCGCGAAACAGCCGCAGTGCTCGAAACGTTCGAATATCGATCACTCCGCCTCAGGTAGTTAAGCGTCATATCGAGTGATACCCGTTCGACCCCTCGATGTGTGTTTTATATGAATTAATTCCTCGGCTGACGGAACCCGAAAGCGTTTTACTCACGGGCCAGATGGCTCACGGACAGATCAATTTGATGATTGCAAAAAAAATGGCTCGGACTGTTTGATGTTGTTCGGCATCGCGATACCGCTTCTTTTTCAAATTATTTTAGTTTTGCGTACTTCCTACCTCATAACTGTAACGTTTGATACTGATAGGGGTTTCACTTTCTGCGGTGCCACGGCCTATTGTGTCGCTTGTGCTCTTTCAGCGGTTTCATGATGACGGTAACGGAAAAGAAGAAAGATAGGAAACGAGAGGGAATAAGAAAATAAGAGTATTTTAATTTGAGATTTGTTTAAATAAAATGTTAATATTACTTTATGCCAAACTTAGGTAAGTCTTTAATCTTATCAGACATTATTTCAGATATCTATGGGTGTGAATACTAGACCGAATGCATGTTCGTTTGCTATTTCAATATTATGTAATAATAACTCATATATTGACTATTTAAGTTCTTTAACATAGACTTCAATATGCATCGCTGAATATTTTCCTATCAAACCACTACTAGTTTTCTGTTGCCCTGTGATGTACAATGATTACAAACAAAATTGATACTTTATATCCAAAAAAAAACTAATTTTTTCTCAAGCAATATTTAATATCATTCTTTCTTCAAGGATCAATAATTTATCTATTACAATTTTTACTTTTTTTCGCGAAATAATACTAGGTACGTATCAATTTTGATGATCGTGATAACACTGTCTTTGAGTTGATTGTTAAGTTGATTCCCTTTGAGTTACTCAGTCATCAAGGACTGACAATGAATGTGACCAATCTTAGATCAAATTTATATCAGTGGAGAATTAACTTTTGAGCGAACGGCCTGGGAATATTACCAAATTAAACAACTAAGCTATTAAAAGGTAATAAAGTGAAACTATTAAAAAAAAAATTACTTAAGGGTAAGTAAAAAAATTTTAAAAATCTAAAAATATCCTTGAAAGAAAAAGTAAGGAATCTACATTAATAATAATCTCTACAGATATGTACTTTTGTCATGTGTTTCAATTCCAGTACTCTACTATTCTCTCTCTCTCTTTACTAGAAATGGAATTTTTGAGATCATGCATTCCACTATTGCGAATTGGTCAGTTATATTACATTATGTATACCTATGTCCATGTAACGTAATAATTACCTACAACAATAGATTCTAAATAAGAATATTTTGAAAAATTTTAAGTTATAACTATTCTTCAAGTGCGCCATGAACGTAAAAAAATATTGACAACTATTGTAACGATAACGCTGTGGAGCGATTCGTTACAACATAACGTTATATATTTTATTTAGATTTTACGTTATATTACATTTTGTAACAAACCCGCATTTAGCGTTTCTCTATGCTTGCCTAAACGTCTCCTGCCTAAACAAGTGTAATGACATCTGAACATTTTTCTATTTCGTCCAGAACAAGGGTAGATCGAGGGTAGATACTGTCAGCACTGAGCGACGTGTTTAATAAGCGTTATCTTGTACCACCCCGACCGCGATGTTGCATCATAAACTGTTCATCAGATTTGATGGTTTTAATGCAAAATTCAAAAGCGAATGCATTTGGAAAAGAGAATCAAGAAATTTGAGAATGTGAAGGAGAAATGATTCATATTTTTTTCACTAACTTACTTTCAACGTTTTGTATGTACCTCGTAACATTTCGTAAACATCAAATTCATATATTAAATAAAGAAGGTATCATTAGTTTTATTTAAGGCACTATTGCATTTATTCCTGCCTTACGTTATTCGTGTCATTTTAGAGTAGCAACAGGGTTAAGCGGTAAGTTACTGCGTTTTGGTTTGAAGAACTTATACAAAATGTTCGTCTTCGTTGATATCTGCTTTTCCTGAAGGTTGGAGAGACTGTTACTGGGAGAGAATGCCTATGGCATTAAGTCCGCCTTTGTGCCACTCTAGGTATATAAGTTTAAATAAATAAATAAATAAATAAAAAATGTTTCAACTTAGCACCGTGTATCACCGTATTTCTGGCATCGGATTGTATATTAATTTGTTATTTCTGTGAAAATAACTTCAGTAGGAGTATCGCGTGAAGACTTTAATATATTCGTCGACCATCTCATTATTGTCCCACTGAAGGGCACGAATTATATCGAAGTGAATGAGGTTAACGCTATAATCCATCGCGCTGGCAAAGTGCGAATTGATAGACATTTCACAACTTTAAGAACTGAACTCTCTAATGTGCAGGTTTCCTAATGTTCTAAAAGGTTCCTAAGGTTCTCTAATGTGTTTCTTCACCGATGGTAATGTATGTCTATAGATTTTCCTAAGTAAACTGTCAAAACAATTCGGTTTATGCTATAGAACTATATAGTTCAACTTCTCTCTCAGAGTAAAAATTAGCGAACTATTCGCGATCCTAGCTGTTAATAAAGTCTCACTATTCCAGTTAATCTTTCCTCCAGTAAATAATAAGCAGCGTATCAAAGTGATCTCCCTGAACCCCAAGATCAGATATCAGTCCGCGACGTGCCCTGAATTAATCCCTCCGTATGACATCACAACAATACGCTACCATAAATACAGACTTATATAGTTGTATAGGAGGGCTATTGCTCAAGTGATTATTTGATGAAAATCGTTAGTTTTCACAAAGTTTTTCGGGTGATTTCTGAATTTTGACTCAGTCCTTCATAAGCGTGAAAATTTTCTTTCAAAATGTAGATTCTGTGACAAAAATCCGTCATTGACCTATATGGATGCCTATTGCATATTACGATATTTGACTTTTATGTTTGTTTTAATTTTAAAAAATATTGTTTGACTTAATTGTCTCCACGAAAATAATAATTACGCCAAAATATAATTAATCTCGGGTGATAGAACGAAACGTTAAGGTGTCCATTCTTTGATGTGATAGGTATGAAACAAGCACGTAATTACGATGTATGTGATACAAATTTATACTTTATTTTACCCAAAAAACTTAACTTACCTGTAGATAGTATACCTAGTTACAAATAAATAAACTACACTATAAAGAGTCATTAAATCTGGAATTTGTATTACAAATACTTGGACATTTCGTGTAATAAATGGACTCGTAAATAAATCATAACTAACTGCAAGTGTCATTGAAATCACGTTTCACAAGCAACAAGGCGGGGGGAGGCCGGGGACAATCGAAAGCCCCGATGAAAGTCGCTAAGAGATACGATAACATCGCACTCTCGATAGCATGCGACCACTGCCCCTATCGCCCCCATCGACTCACCAATAATGAGTGTACAAATCGTGACGGAAATTGAAAGAAAAAACTTCCCAAGCGACAGATCTTATCGACCTTCCTAAACGCTCTCGTAAAAATATTAATAAAACATAACTTTTTTCACCCAAACCCACATTAAACTCCGATTCCCGTAGGAATTTATTGACAACTACGCGTCAATAAGAGGCAATAAACGCACAATGCGGCGATGTCCACCGATTTGAATGTCAATTGTATACAATTGTGTAATACTGTTTTCGTGGAGGCTCATTTTGATTGTGATACTAACACAATTATAAGTTGACTTTTGGTCATTCGGATTCTTTGTGTTGCTTATTATTATGATAAACATGATGATAAACATTCGGTATTGTAAATCCATTAAACTTCTGTGTTACTTCCTATTTTGATGTGTATTAAGGAATGTTATTAAAGAAAAAGGAATCAAAAGTTTCGTGATTAATATTGTTATAGCTTTCGATTTTATCGTTACATTGTATGAGAAATATCTTGTACTAATAAAATTGAGATGTTTAAAGTTAAAACAAGACCAGAAAGCAAATCCGATGCAAATACAATAAATTAAAACGAGGCTGCGAATGTCGTACAAACCGCTAATAAGACGGATTCGCTTAACCTTATCTCCAATTGAGGAAATCTAAAAAACGGCAGAGGAGCAGGGGGAGGGAACGAGGGGGGGACAAGAACAAGAGCCGTCAGTGAAATAGAGATAGATGAACAGTGGGAAATGAAATTCTTTGTGGCATCGCGGTCCCGCAAAAAATGCACAGATTAGATTTTTCCCCTCGCCGAGGGCCGAGGGTAGAGGCAATGATTTTTTACAACGCTTCCAAGCTATATATAGCAGTTTTAGTGCCGGGATTTGCTGTTACTGCCCTCTGTTTGAGAATTTTAATTTCCTTCATTTGAAATGTTTGCGCGCTTCAAGTTACATCTACGACGTTATTATTCAAGATACGAATATCATTCAAATTTAATTTTGTTTTCGCGATTATTATCTTGTTAGTTATTTGTATCATTTTTCTTAAAAGTCGTACTAAAATCTTTAAGCATTAGTTAGCAAAATAATTCAATACTATTGCAAGGTCTGCATCGTTTGGGTAAAACTGAAGAACTTTCTTCACTTGTTGCATGTTTTGAAGTAGAAACGAAAAAACACAGGCAAAGCCGACGACGAAAGCACGTTTCTCACTTGAGGCTTACAGTGCTAATGTCGGCGGGTCACAAAATTACTTCGCATGATAGGCGTGCTTATGTCTCGCGGATTACGGACCCTCGGTAAAAAACAAGAGGGATTGGGAATGTCGCCAATGATTCTGTACATCTGTTGTGCGAGGAACGTAGGAGAAATTGGAAATCTTCATTAGAAAGTTGACAACCATTTTTTCCTCTGATTTGGTTAGAAATCTTCATCAGATGAGGACGTTGTTCTTTATTTACTATTAAATAATAGTAAATATTTCATTCTTAGCACTTACTTATTGTCAACTTTTATGAAAGGTCATCCTTTCATTATTAATCAAATTTTATTAACAAACGTGTCCATAAAACATAACATATATATTTTATCGATGTTATATTCAAATAGCCATAAAATATAGATATTTATATTAGTTTTATCTTTTTCTTCTTTAACCAATTTTTATATATTCCTTAGTATTTCAAGGGTCTCAAAAAGCGTAGTTTATAAGCCTCCCCTTTTACCTTTTTAAATGTTAAGCATTCCATAAAATAATTTTGCAAAAGAAACACAAAAACAAACACACCAATCAATTTCATAAAAGAAAGAAAAATCACAGTGAATAAGAAACCTACAAATCCCCTTTACACTGCGTCCAATATTGCCAGATTGATGTCCAAACAAAAACGCAAACCGAGTTCTAGCTATACAGACCGTAATAAAACTAATCTATTTGGTCATTTTTTTACCTATCGTTGTACGGGTTTGTATTGGATCGATATAATCCCGCCTTGGTGTGTCATTTGGAGCTATAAAGCCTCGAATCCACACAAGTGTCTCAACAATTTGTTTGCCCACTTCAAAGCAGTTTTGTTCGAACTGCGGCGAATTAGGCTTCAATTCGAGGGGTGATTTTGTATTAATTATGACGTAAGTTGTAATACTTTAACTTTCATGTTACGGTTATAAGTTTTCTGTTATTTAATAATACATTGGTCAGTTGGAATAAAATTGGACCTACTTTTGAGATCCAGAATTCGTATTCCAGAATGGAATCTCAGGTCTCATACGCATTTACAATTTTAAAGAAAGACGCTTTCTACACTC
>DWPF01000660.1:0-10432 GCA_018251575.1 Cecropterus bathyllus | reverse complement strand
GGTACGAAATATTTATATTTGTTTTGTGATTCAATTATGAACTTTGTAAGAAATAAATAACATCAGATGAAGCAGCAAAAGATTCCAAGCAAATCAATTAATAGGTTTTAGTTGGAATAATTAAGTAGTTTCAAAGATAGAACCAAATCAGCTTTTCGTAGTGAATAAGTAAAATTACACCTTTCACTGGACTATCAATAGGCTATTGGACCATTATTACTTCGTTCATTTACTCCAAAGTTTCTACAGAACAAACACGTACTAGAAAAAGTTCCAGCTTAACAGAACTCATATACAAAGTAGAATCGCGGTGTCTGCACTTAAATGTTTGTTCGCAGCGTTAATCTACTCCGGCGTCTGCAATAATGACAATGCAAATTGCGTTGCCACTGTTCGCCTTCTTTACATCCACAAGTTCGTTCATGGCAAGTAGGAGTTTAATGGGAACACTTGAAAGAATTGTTTTATAGCTACGGAGTTTTCTAGCTTTGGTGAATGCATCTTTGTTGTTTGTCTGTATTATGTTGATTAAGCTTTAAATTATGCATCTTTGAATGGTTTTGTCCGGTTTCAGATATAGAACAATGTAGGTAAATGATAACATTTTGAATATTTTTTACGATTGTCTTTCAGATATTAAAGTATTAACATTAATGTTTATATCGGTCGAGTCATAACGACGCGTTCTTAGAATTTTAATTTATTATTGATTATTATATCATTGTCATAAATGTACATTCAAAGCTCTTTATGCTTGTGTTCAATTTCGTTATTGACAGTTTAATCGCTGTCCTTGTCCATAACATTAATATATCTAACAAAATGACTATAACAAATTTCATTAATTACACCGATGAAAACGACGCGTCTCGCCAGTGAACCAACACTGTAAGGTCACTCATAATAAAATCGTCTAAATCCATTAGCCATTCACTCTTTTCAAAGGAGAAACATAATTCATTGGAAACGTGGACAAGCTGTAGAAAATTTATTACCGTACCTAGCATAATATAAACAAAATAATTTATGTTTCAAAATAAAATCCATAAAGAAGAGACAACTAAAGGTGGATGCACCCATAAAAGTAAGCTCAGACGGACTCTATTATATTTTTACATGGACATAAATTGAAAGTAAAGAGTATCAATACCTCCTCAAAGTCTTTCTGATTCAAATCAAACATTTGAGCACAATCTTTTCAACTTTCATAAAGATGGTCATAAGAATATAGATCTGTCTGACTGTTGAAATCACTGGACGAGAATCCGAATTATATTGCTCCGATAAAATTTTAGTAGTTCGACGGTCAGTACAAAGTTTTACGTAGCTTTTATTAAATTATGAGTTATTTACTGGACGTTTCAAAAGATTTAATAGTGCGTGTATTGCTTTCTCAATACCTTTATCGAGAGATATGTTCTGAAGTTGAGCTTTTACAGATATTTGTGTATAAACATGGTTCATATCGATTATATTTTCTTTATCGTTTATATAACTTATTCGTTCCAAGTTATTAAGAAGTCATAAAGGTATGAATACAATGGTTTCTAGAGCTTACGGATATTCAATAATCGCGCGTTTATCATTAACCATTCTAAGGTCATCACTCGTGCAAGTCAAGTTCCAGGGTTTGATCTACGCAACGATACAGGATTCAATAAATACTGTGTGGTGGGGCATAAAAAATCACCTATTGCCAGTCCACACACATCGACACATTACGTGATGTGGGCGCTAAGTGTACACACAGACACGTTATACGTAGTTTTGATATTCTGCCTACGTGGGTGGAACCTCTCGGAATAAATTTACAATAGTCTTTTAATCGGCTCTTTGCATTTCATTGGCTTCGTGACTGTTTGTTTTATTTTTCCTTATTAGATTTTTTGTACGTGCGTCCTAATATGGTCACCTGTCGATTTTAATCAGTCATCTCACTCCCATATAGTTATGCTTGTGAATTTATTATGATGTGAAAATAACTTGTTATTGTCATCCTGTCAATGTATATGAGTAGTACGATTAGAATTTAATGACAAAGTGAATATTATTGCCTTGTAATAAATTTTATATGTGTTAATAGAAGGAAAATATGAAGAGAATATTTGAGGCACGTTTAATTTGATTAGGTATATATTCCTTGTTTGGGTAATGTAATACTATTCTTTTACGCTGCAATATATTAATTAGATGCACATTTATATACTGGCGCTTTTTCTTTAAGTAGAAACTTGTTTGTCATTACCGCTATGCCATTAATTTTTCTCTTTATAGTAGTAGTAACATTTATATCCGTCATCATTCACTTTTTATATCAGAAGGATAATAAGCAGTATATTTAAATAACGTTAATATCATTTCCTTTATCATATTAATTTTCATTTACTGGTTTCCCTGTTTTATTTTATTATGCGTCATATAATAATATACTGTCAGCCACATTTGGATTTATTGTTTAAATTAATGATAATTGTATGCAATGTGACGATTGGTATTAATGTGTACTCGCTAGGGACTCTAGAACGGTGACATTTATTTTGAAATATCTTGCAATTTCTTATGCATTCATATCATGAATGTATAAACTGTCCCTTCGTTTTTTAAATCTATAACTGCAATCTATATATGTAGATCTGTTAAGTGTTCATCGTTACAAATAATTAAGCGATGCTTAGTGCATACTTTTGTACTTATATAAAATAACTTTTCGGGTTTGCTACGACTTCTCTTACACTTACACCCAAGGTAAAAGTAACTCATGTGCTACCTTAAAAAGCTCTTTAATTTTTAAGTAAACGTTATCAAAGCTGAATTGTTAACATCTTAAACTATTACAGGCGTTCATATTTTTCTAGATTATTTATTCTTTGAGTGAATGGTACACTATAAAATAATGTAATTCATTCAATTCAATATTATTTCAAAAACAGCTGTATTTTTAAAATGACAACAGAAATCATATGAGCGCATTGTTAAATACAGTTTCGTATTCCGTACGCAATTGACCTGTCTGTTACATCGCTACTCTATGACAACCTTCGAAGCTGGGCAAGTCGACCGCTCGAGTCGAATACATTATAATACAGGAAATCACAAGCGAGTCTAGTATTCAATTTATCTTCCAAAATCATAAATTCACTGTAATGATATTTCGCATCCTCTTTATTAGGGATTGTTCTGAGTTACTTTGTTTTTGTTTATTCTACTTTTTATTATTTTAAATTATTTAAAACTATGTGTGCTAAAAAATAAATCTTGATTAAGCCGTTTATATAAAACATTGGTAAAAATAATATAAATATGAATACGGTTGCTATTTCCAATTAATTACAAGCTGAATTAAGACATTCTAATTCATAAAAAGCTGTAATTATCAAATTAGGTTTTATATACAGAGTAAACACGAATCGGGGGCAAGAGTATTTAACTAAGAAAAAGATTGGTTTCCATTCGGCCTCCAGAACCGTACCTTAAGTAATTGTAATGGAATTGAGATCTTGGCTTGATTTAATGGAGGCAATTGCTAAGCAATCGTTGAATTCGTTGACCTTAAATCTGCTCAAATGAAATTACTCTTCGGTCGAAGAGCTGAGTAATAAGTTAAGGGAGAAAATAACAAAATGATCAGGGCAAGTCCTTATTGCATCAATAAAAGTTCCAACTGGAATGCCAAATGAGCTAGCTTCCAGACTGCTAGCATATACTTTATGAGAGATCGAGAAACAGAAAACGAATATTACGATGCGAAGTGGTCTATCGTCATTTCGTTCTTCAACCGGGGAAGTACCACCGCCACAACAAATTCTAGCTTGAAGCAGTTCTTGCGTTTGGGTGGAAGGGTGTGCTTGCCGGCTCACAAATATGAGGCGATCATCTTAGTCCTTGATTTCAGATAGAACCAATATTCTATATGAAGTTGCCTCCAAATGTCCACGTCCATCGGGTGGACGATATGCTCGTTTGCTACTTCAGTCTGATAAATATATATATATATCACGGACGGATTGTTATCAAACAGACCACCTCATTACTAATATGATTTAGTTTGTTTAATTTACCAAGCGCAAATATAAACGATAGTAGTGTTGCCACAATTAAATTACTGAGGCCACATTTAAATTCGTGTGACCTAATTATGACCTATACGACTTTGTTATTCAATTTGAGTCAAATTATATTTCGTTTTACGAATAAATTGGTTATCTTATATCTTTCATCTTTTGTACATAAGCCTGTTCAAATATTCTCCGTTACAAACTAAAGTTATTCATCAGCTTCAGAATTAGTTATTCGACTATTTGTAAGCTTTCTTGGAATTTCATTAAATTTAGATTAAATAGTAATTGTTATTTAGATTGGCTTGATTGTTTCTGAATTTCGATTTACAATGTTTTAATTACTTCGTTCACAGTCTGTAACTAATTCATGTTTGTTTAATTTAACTTTCAACAAAATATGATTCACGAAATATAAATTGTAAAAAGAAGATAAATTAGTAAAGTAATATTTTATACGCCATGCATTTTCAATTTTTATTTTCTTTTCGTTTAGTTTTATTTTATCTACTTCTTTTAATCTTGGATATTACAGCATGCAACTATCTACATTGATTTATATATCTGTTTTACTTAAACTTTTAGCTGTAGTACAAACCGAATCATTTTCAAGTCAATCTGGAGGGAAAGGCGATTCGATCCAGTCGCCGTCATAAAGTTTCACCTCAGACTAAGTGGTTAATAATCGATAATTGTAATGTTTCGTTCGATTCCTGTTCTGAACACGTTTCTAACTTGACCCAGTAGCGAACTGGATTATGCACTCATTACCTGCACCACTAAGCGTTCATTTACTTACCCGTTTATCTAGTGGATACGATGTTATCATGCTGTGGGGAGTGAATCGATAGTGTAAGGGTTCCGTTTTTTTGTATCAACTTTTTCTATTCTTTACTTAAGTGCTCGTACATCATTATCACGTCACACCTTGCCAAACGAGTTATGTTGTAGTGCTCTCATATTAAACACTTTAAGATTATGAATTTTATATTACTCATCAAATAAGGTAAGTCATCAATTAAAGAAGCCAACTATTTTTAATGATCATATGTTACTTGCGTAGAATACTAACTTTACATTAAATGGTATTCCTATGTTAAAAAAACGTCCATATGCGGTGCATAAGTATATTTGCAAACTGTTCATATGCGATACGTAAGTATATATGCTAGTAGGACAATCGTGTTAGACTTTAATGCTTAGTACCACTCCATCTCAAATAAACACCTCAAATTGAATTAAATATTAACATGTTTGGTAACCACATGCAAATACATTGCCACTTCCGAGTCTAAACCTCTTATGTCCAGTACTGTAACTTAGAGGTCATTAAGAATTTACATCTACTGTATTTCTGTTAGACCAAAAGCGAATAGCTAACAAACGATAAAATCACAATTCTGTGCATTAAATTGATGGTATCCAAGGACCATTGCATTCGAAACAATGTAGGCAATGTGAGAAGAATTTTCAAATTATGTTTTAATCATTTATTATTTAAATAAGATCTTTATTATCTCTCATTAAGAAAATTACACAACTAATTAACTCCAGGTTTGTCATTTGCGTTGTAAAATTAATTTTCGTTTCTATTTCTTGAAGTGTTGTTTGTCAACATCATTTATTCTATCTCTTACTCCACTAGTCTGCATGGCAGCATGATGGAGTACGTCCCTATCTTTTTCAATTTTAAAACTTAAAAGGGTAACAGCCATACAACAGAAATACAATCGTTTATAGTAACGCGGTTTCAGCAAACAAGCCCTTTAGATTCGCTCCACATACAAGTGTATTTGCTAGAGAATCCGTTACTGTTCCTTGTTTATCTTCTGGATTAGTTCCAAGAAGCTACAAATTCGATTCTTGCTCCAACTAAGAATTTGAAAAAGTATTTGTTAAACAACAGTTTGTTTAACATATACTTTTTCATATTTTTTTCAAATTCTTAGTCGCGCAAGCTTTACAGTCACTAAACGTACACCTCCATGTGTATTCAAACTTGAAGTAATAATCTTAAGAGAAAAAATAGATGTGTTATAAATACTTTTAGACTAACTTTATTAAAGATCGTCGAATAATCCAGTTTTATTGGAATTATTTAAATGTTCAATAGTTTTAATACTATTAATTAATCAGCACAAAGGGCAGAGATTATATTATTAAATTATTTCCGTATATGCTTGTTATGAATATCGTGATCCACATAAGCTTTCTGAACCTACCAGATGACAACAATCATATGGCCAAATGTCATTTTACATTGTAATTTTATATTCATACAATAAATACGACATGTTTCTCTCGTATACATTTTAATAATATTATACTTATAATGTTCAATATTCTGAATAATAATATATAGTTTGAATAAATATCGAGCGTCCACAAAAAATTGGATCGACTAAGGTCCTTCATTTCACCTTCCACGACCAGCATTCGACCATTATTTGTGAGTTGACGTAAAGCAAAAAATATATAAGAGTGATTACCTCTCGCGGACGTGATTAGATTCAGAGTACCGTTAACAAAATATATATATATTATACATTTAATTTGAAATGTTCATTAAAAACCTGGCAATGAAAATTTTTATTACTATTTTCATTTAATTTTCTACATCTAACCAAAATGCGACATTTCTAATGATAATAATGCTTATGTGAATATTTCTATGAATCTGATCCGAAAGCCTCGTGACGAGTGTGTCATATTAACTTATTCTTCCCCAAGTGATTATGGGTCCCTATTCGCCCTGCAAAATAAAATGTAACCCCGCTGGGAATCAAATTGAGACCCTCGAAAATACGCGTAATAATAATACCATTACTGTGACAACTGGCATGTCTCCACCGCGAAAAACTATGAATTTAGATTCGAAATGTTCATTTACAACAACACTTTTACGTTTTCAATTACATTTGCTGGTAAAAATTTTAGTGCCAATAAAAACTAAAAGCACCAACGTAGGTAATCGAGTAGACAAATCCATTTCGTAATCAAACAATTTGTTTTTACCGTTTAATTGTTTTCTATCGATTTTGCCGACCTTACTCACAGAACGTGCATATCAAGAACAGACCGGTCAAAATTATAAGTATGATAGTTATAAATTTCATGCCACTATTAAATGTAGCCCGGAGCGTACACTTGACCTTGTCTGTTTATCTTGGCGATCGTAGCTCAGAAACTGGCCTATGAGATCTATTATAAATATTACTATTGTAATGTATGTAATATAACTTGGATAATCATTACGAATGTTCCGTGAACTGAAATTTTAGGCACGAGATACGTATTTTACATCAACTGCAATCATTGGAGACGTTTTGCCTTTGTTTTTACTCACTATCGTTTGCATTTATAACTTTTTAAGTTTTCTTAATAAGCCCTTTTAATTTAAGGAAAATATGAAATGACCTGCATTTGTTATCAAATTTGGTTATGACTAATTATCCTTCCTAATCCACGCAAATATGTTATAAGTCTTAAATTACTTATAGGACTTAAAAACCTTTTAAGCTTTACTTTATACTGAGCAACATCCGTCCCGTCATCATCCCGTTTGTTGAATTGTGTTCCTCATTGAATTTATACTTCAATGGCAACATTATAACATTATTTCTTAATTAAATCGAGCCCTACTAACTTTGAAATTGTATTATATCCTGAGGCGTTACATCCTGAGACGCCAATCGGTTATCGAGTTAATCGAAACCATCACGTTGGCAACAGCCTCTGGGCTTGAGATCTGACAAACTTATTATGTACAGGTATGATCGTATGACGTCACATGGTTTACATTTACGGGTGATTTAAGTGCATTTGGTTACGACACGAACTGATTTGGAAAGCAATTCACAAATCATATCATTTTATTGCGATATAGTGGACCCACAAGAGCTTTGATTTATAGATATAAAACATTTAAAAATTTAACAGTATCAACGTGGTGTTAAGTAGTAATGAATAACAAAACATCCTTTTTGACATGGTTAAATTGATTAATTACAGGTAAGGGAATGATAAACACAAATCTGTCCTATGAAGATTGTTCAGGATCTTACGCCTTTGAAATCCCACATAGATTTTTCACGCCGATAAGAAAGTAGCACAACAACAATGCCTCGCAAAATTACCATCGACAGAAAGAAATTAACATGATACCAATCTTCTGCCAATAACAAAAACGGTTCGAGGGTGTCAGAGTTCAGAGAAATGCGAGCTTCGAGATGAATAGGCCCAACTGACCCCGAATTTAAATCGACAGTGTAACAGCACTATCGGCAAAATTTATCGCCCGTACACGCTTAGAGCCAATGCGTGTTATACTAGCTTCAGAACGGCAAATGACAAGCGAATAAATATTACTCGCAGAAGTAAACAAATAATGAAGCCACTTTAGTAATTGAGATGGAAATAGCAACTGATATTTTGATGACAGTCTGCTCCGGAAAAAGTTTCCGTCGTGATACTTTCTCAACGATCTATGATGAATAGTGCCTTGTCAAAGTTTATTCGTGAAAGTTTTCCTTATTTGTTAAATAAATGACATGTACCTTATAATATCCTCGCTAAAATCGCACTTAGTTTTCAGTTTCTGGTCGGCTCGTTCCTTAAAACAGTCACGAGTCAGGAGGCCTTTTCTAAAGATATGTCAATTTGACCCCTTTTCGCCATAATCGTCTATTCATGTGAGCACATGACGTGAATGCCAACTAGCCCTACATCATGGATGCAGATTATCTATGCACGTTCATAACACGATGGGAATATGTATTGGTTTGGTTGTTTCTAAATGTGGGAGTACGAAAAAGGGAATCTGAGGTTAGAAGGTATGTGACGGTTTTCTTAAGTGAAGAGAAAGGTGAAAGGTTTAGAATATGGTAAAATCCACTAGGTACCTATTATTCTGAACCTGCCTCAGACCTATACAATATCATGATATTGCTAATCCGCCAAGAAAATATGTTTATATTTTGATTACGTTTTCTTTATCTGGAATTAACTCATTTTTCATATTAACATGTTTTGGTATAGGAGTTTTTTTTTACAATAATAAAAGCGGCTTAGGTACCGCACTTCTTTAATAACTAATAAGTTACAAAAATTGTTCTTTATCTTCTACAAACTTAATTACAAAGATTTCGAATAATCAAAGATTTTTGAAAGCTATTCTTGAACACATGTATGTATCAAAATATCGCACATGCAAGTATTATGTCATAAGAGATTTTTATCGAAGTAATCTAGATAAAATCAATGATTGGACGAGGTCAGAGAAATCTTACATAACATACAATATATTTTAATTGTGAATATATCATAATATGAATAGCCTTTTACCTTCTGTCTGCTACGTTATTTATTTATTAAACACGTTTTTAACACTAATTGAATAAATTAAAATAAATAATTTATTTGATTCGTCACGCAGTAGATGGCGCTGTCTTAAAAAAGTTAAGTCGTTTACATTGTTAGTAGAATAAGGCTATATTGGAATTCAACCAGCTGGAAAAAGTATCGAGCGAAGTAAATTTGGTATTTCTCGAATTCGACGTTCGTGAACTAAAATTAGTGACTTCACTCTTTCCGACAGAAAAAATAAACGAAGTAGTCCCTTATCCTTACGAAGGGCAAAGGTGTGAAGATTTATGCAGCTTTTTCCAATTTATGGTTAGGTACGTAGCTCACCGTTAAAATCTTTTTATAAACACGAAATATAGTGAGGATGTACAAGACTATATACAAGACTAAAATATGTGTAAAGATGGTGCCTTCGGAGTAGAACCACTAAGTGTTAGAACACCTTAACTCACTAGACTGTTACAAAATTACCATTAAATATTTGATATGTTTTTAAAAATATAGTTGTCTGAGTCATTTTCCATCATTACTTTGTAAATAGTATGAGTAATAATGCAATCATAAACTAATCGTTTGGTAATAAATAGGTACAAGATGTCATACTAAGGTATCATCCGGTGTGACTAATAACTGCATCTACGATCTTGAACATGAATATATTTATACACATGAATAATTAATTAGTAGTATTAATAAGAGAGGATCAGAATAAAGGTTAGATTTACGAAAAGTTGATATCCATACATATAATTTTGAAGGTGGTAGAACTCTTTGGTTTCGACTCCGGAAGCACCACCGCCACACATATTTCTGCCTCATAACAGTAGTGTTATGCACTGCTGTGTTCTGGTTTGAAGGGTGTGGTAAGGGAAACATACTTTTCCGAGGCATTCCATCTTAGACCTCAGGGGTAGCAACGCATCTGTGGCTAACCTTAGACTTTGATCTTACCTAGGGTTGATTACAGATGTCCATGGGCGGCAGTGGCCACTTACCATCAGGTGGGCTGCATG
>DWPF01000659.1:0-10443 GCA_018251575.1 Cecropterus bathyllus | reverse complement strand
TAACCTACGTACGCAAGTACGAGTAGCATATCAATACTTTTTTAGTGCTGCATATTTGCAAAGGTCGTGTACAAAGACCCTAATTTACAATAGCTAATGTATGTCTCGCATGGACTAACAATCCTTTTGGGACCCTCCATCTACTTTTTTAATCCTTAATAGAACCGAATTTATACAGGTATTTTTATGTAAATTTAAGGTTCAAGGAGTAAACTTAATATTATCGCCATTTAACTTGTTACAGCAATAATTTACAACTATTTACAAGAATTACCTTTTAACCTTCAATAAATAAACATATTTGCTATTTAATTTTTATGCATTAAAGGTTAAAAGGTTGGTTATTTGGTAATGGATATAAGAAAACTTTTATTTCAAAGCTCACATTTATAATCGACTTTCTAAAAGAAAAAGTTATCTATTTGACATGAAAAGTTTTTATAGATATTTTTACAATATAGGTAATCGCATCTCGTACCGTCCAGATTAATACACAGCACAGTAGTAAAAATATGACAATATGAGGACAAATTTATAACAATAGGTATTATGTATAGCTAATACTATACTTTAATTTATACCCTTGTATTTTGCCTGACAACCATATTTTTCTTTTGCTTAGTACTGACGAGCTCTAGTGTTATCAATTGAAAAAAATGAACAATTATTATGGACAAATCAGTAGGCGAAAAATACTTTTAATAGCTGTACATGAGTATTATTCATTAATAAAACAAAATTTAGTATGGAACAAGTTCAGGGTCTAATTTAAGAACGTGTTAACTTTACAGTCGAAGGAATTTATACATCGTGCATTACCTACGATTAATTACTCTCGACAAGCAAAACACTGAGCGCTCTTTAATTTTCAGGCACTAATTACAGACAGCAACATGTCACCTGTGTATAATAAAATATGCACTTTAAAATTCTTTCAGCCAGTATAAGGTAATTTAGGTGAGAGACATTGCTATGAGCGTGCCATGAAGGCTTCTTCAGACGAACTGTATGTTTATTGTGGACATTAAGCATAAATAAAGTAGATACATAAGTTCTTAATTTGTGTGCCGTACAAAAATATAGATAGATTGTTGTTAAATTTCGATAGCGAATGAAATGATTTCGTACTCTTCTCTAAATTTTGCAACTGCTTTAGAATATGCTATAATTGTTAAATTAAATAAAATCTTAAAAAAATACAGTCGAATTGAGAACCTCCTCCATTTTGAATATCGGTTAATAATCGTACACGATTATTAAAATCCGCGATGTCTACGAGTTAATATATTTATTCTTAGTCTGTATGTATTCCAGTTATATAGTAACGCGACGTCTATTAACTCGGTTGCAACGTTAGCGAGAGTCGACGATAATTAGCCAGTGAAGGCTAAACGAGGGAACTATGTCCACGGTCTCATGCCTTTATGCATAACTTTATTTGCGATTGTTATACTATTTGTACATTGCATTACTGTATAAAATTCTAATAATACTTCTTATTATTCGTTATTTATTTCATCAATGATTGTATACTAATGAAACAGAGGGTATTACTGACTTTAATTTCCTTAATCATTTTGTATTGATAATGAAAATAAATGATTTCAATTTCATTTTCTGTGATCTCATCCAATTGCGACTACGACTCGCAAAATCATAGGTATAAGGTTTTGGCAGATATAAAAAGAATTGTAAATAAAACAAAGCAGTAACAACTAGAAGGCTGTAATAAAAATGCAAAATAAACACATAAATGCAGAGAACAATTAAAATAAACATTTATAACAAAATACGATAATAATATTACAACTAAATAGAATGTCTACTATATAATAATACAAAAGAAAGTAACTAAACATGAAACATAAGTGAACAATTATAATATTACAAACAATATAAACGATAAAGTAATAAATAAACATAGATCTTCTAAAAATATCAAAATATACAGTTCGAGCTGTAGAATAAGATATTACTGAACTTTAAATAATACTTAAAACTTGCATTTAGGCACCGATAGCTAAAATTGGTAGATGTTTTAAGAAAATACTTTTAAAAAGTTGAATATAAACAAAATATGTAATATCTCATACTACAGCTTTAAAGGCACAAATGAAAAATATAATAAAAAGCACGTAAATATAAGAAGGTGGGAGAAAAAAAAACAAATTCGAAGCACTTTAAGTTCAAACAGTTCATGGAACTGGAGTCGTAGAGTTGATTGGTGAAGACCGTCGCATCACGCCCCGGCGTGTCGTACCAGATAGTGCATTTACAGTATCAACTTTGCCTATCGCAAACTTGTAGTTTTCTTTGCAAACGCACTCCTGGCACGAACCCCGGGACGCATAATCGTCGATATCGACACCTCGTCAGTCACGGGACAATCACTAAACCGTCTTTATTCACGAAACGTCTTTGCCGTAACACTAGAGTCCCAAAGGTTCACGTCTCGGTTGTTAGTATTAGGTATTAGTTAGTGGAAATGATGGATTTGTTAAAATAATGGTTCGATATTCATGTAGCTCTTTGATTACGTTAGATATTTAATAAGTTTTTTATTAACGGCCTATCTGTCGAGTCATACATCATATATTTGATTGACGGTTACATTATTTACATTTGCATACTATATGCTTGCGTAGCATAAATTATGATTGTAATCAGGCATAAGAGAAATTTAAACCAAGGCTCTATGCGAGATTATGATTATAAAAACTTTTAACTTTAATTTATTTTAGTTGTATAAATAGCTAACTGGTTATATTTATGCATCATGTTTATTTCAACACAATTATTGCATCCAAATTACAATTGAGTAGGTCTAATTTAAATAAGAGTAACATGAAGCCAGTCACGAAATTAAAAAACTTGCAGTCTTATTTTGAATATAAAAAAATTCAAATGTTAGTAGATATGTACATACTTATTATGCAAGGAAATATTCAACCGAGCCTCCAAAAGTATGATGTGAATTCGAAAGCTTTGTATTAAAAATATTCAAACGAAAGTGCGGAGAAAGTTGGACATTTAAGAGGAGAGATAAAGAAGAGTGTTCATAAAAAGCCACTTATTTTATTTCTCACGAATCTTATTTTGAATGTACCTACAGCTCGTAAAAATCAAATTTGAATAACACTTATTAAAAAACCACTTGAGTAAAATATACAAAGTAAATATACATATTTTACTTTAATTTGTAGTAGGTAATACACTTTTAAGCTGTTATTAACCAGATGGTTCTGTTGCCGGAATCAAATAAAATAAATATAAAAGAATGAACTGTGCGATATTATTTTAAAGTTATATTTCTAGAACTAATTGTCTTGAACTGAATAGACTTTAATAATCTTTTTATCTTTAGAAAGCATATAATTTCAAGCTACGTATAAGCAAAACCGCAAGTCAGGCGTAGCGTGATTATTTGAATAAATTAATAATACGCAGGAGTTGTGTCACGTTATTCACTATGTAGGTGTCACGAGTAATGGATTATATATAGTATATCAAATGTATGTACTTGTGTTGTGAGTACGTACTGTCGGCAGGTGTTTAATGATTTGTTAGAATACGTACTGAATGCCAGAGCGGCACAGATCAAGGCAAATAAGAACCAAGTGTCATATTTCAAAGAACTGCAAGATGCAATATAATTTATTATAAACTTTGCTATTCATTGCCTCGTATTTATTGACTTAATCGAAGTTTTGTTACGCTACGAGTAAGTTTAATTGTCATTGAATTGTTTGAAATCACTTGTACTGTTCGTTGAATAATTTATTATGCATATGTTTATAGTTGTACAACCGTGCATTATAATAGTATATAAATTATGTTTATTTTTATAGTAAAAGTTGTGTGGATACTAAATTTACTTTTTAGTCGCGTGTATTGTACAAGCCTGTTTAAATTTACACGTGTATAATGGTTATGTATCAGACTATGTATATAACAGGCATCGAAACGGCAAATTACGTGTTTCAAGAAAGTGAATTTATATTAGACATGCTAACAGGTTGCGCAAACAAAATATTTATCATATTTACCGCGTTACTTATACAGTGAAAGTACTCAAAGTTACACTTTCATGCGTAAATGTATAAACTGTGAAATTTTAATTTACTTTTACTTTAATTTTAATTATGTACCAGCGCTTAAAATTTATTTTCATAAATTTATATTCATATCACTAATTTACGATAGTTAAAATTATTTCATCTCAATTCAGCTCAGCGCAAAGTATTCTTATGTATTGTTAGACACGTGTAAATGGTTGACTCATGTACTATGTGACTAATTAAATATATTGTAGTAGGTAGTGTAGTGATTATCATTTATTACATAATTGTGTATTATAGGTGTTAATTCCATTTTTCCGTTTAGAAATAAGAAACTCGACTAAGAGCCTTGTAAAGAATTTATGAACTAAATATGTTTGAATTATATTTCTAAATGTAATATTAAAACTGTTGAAGGTATACAGTTATTTTTTAACAGGGAACAATATTGCCTCCATCAATGAGACCTAAATTTGTTAAAAGCGAGTAGTTAAGTACACATCAAAAAGAAATCGCTTAACTCGGCGCAGCTCAAAGAGCCTTTGAATGAAAAATAAGAAATCGTTTGATCGTGTGAACTAACGTCAATGGGTGCCTCGTGTAAGCGTGTAGAGTACAATTGTTGGTAATTACCGTGTTATTAGAGATCAGTTCGGCGTGGCAGGAATGTGAAACAAAGGTGAACGCAAGTAGGTCAGAATTGCGCCGCATGGCCTTGCGCCGGCGCAGACTGACATAGCCCCCCATCCGCTCGAATGGAACATTATCGAGATTAAAGGCGGACCGGGCATTGCAGGCAAATGCACACATTGCAATTTTGTGTACCGATTTATCTAACACTAGCTGACTTCGTTTGCCAAAATAGCTCATGACCAACGTTTTCTTAGGTTCTTATAGACGGGTTTGTTGAATTGTTTTGATATAAACTCTGCAGGTCTTTTTTCGAATTGCATTGAATAATATTATTTGAGTTATTTACTATTCAAGTTATTAGTTTTAAAGTACCGATTAATGTTTCTAGCAATAGTACATCACAATCAAGAAGCTGAATAAAATTATTTGTTAGACAATTTCTCAGGACGCGAAGATTTTACTACATTTACTAGTGAATTTACTTACAACCATTACTATTTCGCTGTTAGTCCATAGATAATTATGTCCAAGTAATCACATGTTATTGCAATTATTCCGTGTATTGCGTAAATCGTATTCTAAAAAGCTATTAGAGATATGACATCAGCGTTGCATCTCGGTTATTTCCCGTACAAGCCATGTTTGTATCTACAATATTTATGATAGGCAGAGGATCATAATATATAATATGTATTTTATGTACTGTACGTTATAACGTAAATGCAAGGCAAAGATGAATTAAGTGTAATGGAAAATTATTAAACTTTAGTTCAAAAGATATATTTTTGTTTTCTATCTATCTATCGTTTGTTTTCGTGTATGTATGTGTATTTGTGTGTAAACTACTAAACCGATTTGAAGAACTTTTTAACATAGAACATAGGTAACTATCCGGAATTTATTGTTGTTGCGTAATAATGGAAAAACCGTAGAGGGATGGACGTAGGCGGGGCCGAGAGGGAAGTGTAGTCTAATGGGCAGATCGAATGCATAGGTACTCGGACCGCCTACGCGTGCGCTTGCGCACAGTCTGACGTAATAACTGCAATCGTCCTCTTGCATATCACATATTTACGAGTCATTAGTGTGCCACGGTTTAATCCACATATTTTATCTGTACATACAGTAGATATGTATTAAATGCATATACATTGGCAACGATGGCGTTTTTTTTAACACGATCTCTAGGAAATGGATGTTTTTTAAATACCTATAGTTGAAACCTCCAATTTAGCATTAAGGGCAATTTTTTATTTTATTTTTATTTTCATTACTTTTGTAGGCGTCTATTTTCAAGGGTATTTTCAAGACCATCCCATATTGACTTAAAAAAATTGAAATTTCGTTCACAGTAAGATGTCGGATATCTGTTATCCAGTTAGTACATAAAATATCCAAAAGCGCAGGTCCAATTTGGATACTCGCTACATACGTTAATAGTAACACTATACGAAGTTTTTGAGCCACTTTTGACAAGATTTAAATGGAACTTAGTGACTTATTTTATGATAACAACTGGGATGGTGCTTATATTTTTCCAATGGTAGTCACGTCACAATATGTTTGTATGTCTGTGTGGCAAAGCGTTGATGGAAACTGGGATTATAAGACTTTGTAGACTAAACTATGAATTACATCAAAAGCTATTTCAATTAAAACTCTAAAATAATATTTCTTACATCGTTGAAAGTGTTCAAAATCATTTGAATGTATATTATACTAAATTATATCAATAAATTGTTATATTAGGTTTTTTAATAGTGGGTGAAACCGTGAGACACATCTAGAAGTATAATAAACCTCAAAAAAACAAAGACCTATGGTTAAACAAAGAACATGAGGTTAACCGTTAATCCGTTGTTACTTTTGTAAAAAAAATATAATTGATTTTGAGAATTTAGGCGACACTTTTACTTTGACGAAATAAACTGAATGTTATGACAATTGATACTCTGAGTTTTCTGAAAATTTAATATTCTGCTACATTTGATCGGTAGTTTTTACCAGATGTTTACAGACATTCGAGATCAGAATGAAAAAAAGCAATATGAAATTTCATGGTCTTAGATATTTCTTATCTTCTTTTTTATACTCCAATATTTAGTTGTAAATGTTTTATAAAAAAATACAGAAATTCATTTTTTACAATTAGTTTGTTTATACAATAAATATAGACCATTGTCTTCTTTAGATTATAGTATATGTGATAGGGTCTCCCTAATGCATAACCATTAGGGAGCAATGGGTAGACTATATCGCCTGACATAATAAAGACATAAGTAAGCCGGAATACTCAATTTAATAACACTATCTATTAAAGTGAAGGTAAAACTAATACGGTTTCGTTATGTCACGACAAACGGCTGGAAAGTGCAACGATGTAATCGTGCTCGCTAAACACTAAGAAAGTAGGACAATTAATTGTTGTCTCATGCGCTAGATAAGCTGCATTGTGCAATTGATGGGAGCACTCCTGATAAATGTCGTGTCGTACAATATTAATATGTCCTTGAACACATGGCTTGCCTTCGCGAGTACCTCGTTAATTTATACGGCTCGGTTGATTTACTACGTTGCACGTATGAATTATTAAAACGGTTAGGTTACTTTTACTGAATGTGGTGTGACTGCGCGAGGAAGCGTCCACGCTCGAACGCGCACTTTCCCTATCCGCCGACGTCACATCCCAGTTAATACGGTTTTAGAGTTTCGACATTCTACTTGTTAGTGCGAGGATATAGAGAAATCACACCTACATTTCTAAATTTACGACTGTGAAACGTGTCGGAGACTAGCTACTACATTGTTAGTGTTTCATCAAGTTAATTCTTCAGTTACGCGTCAGACGGTGAGCGTTTCTGCATAGTTCTTATAATTGTTAGTTAGCATTATATTTGTTACATGCATATATAAAGTTAAGTATTTTATAGTATAAGATAGTATATAGATAATATTTTTACATGCACAAGCTTGAAATGGATGATATAAGTATGTGGGTAGTACATGATCGGTGCCGTATACACCGTACAGGACATATGTACAGATCGTAAGGGTTGCGGCTTCGATTCCGTCGAGGCCGTCAAATTCTAGTTTAAAATAATCCCAGTAGGCGTGGGACTTGCGCAACACACAATTCCAATGTTCTAGAAGCGACACTGACACGACACTGGGGACACGGGGACACTTCACTGGTCGCGAGCGTGCAGAGGCGGCGCGCGCGGCCGCACCACTGCGACGCGTTCCACTTTTCCTTCCGGCGGCGGCGTGCGAGCGGCCGCGAGTTGGCAGCGGCACGCCTTGCATAACCGCCGGTTTCGCAAAGTCGGTGCAGCGAGCGAGCCGGCTTGAAATACGCGCCTCTGCCAACGGGGCCGCGGTCCGTTGACGCAACCTCGACGGACCCGATGCGCCCCGGCACTCGCGAGCCGGTGCCCACCTGTTTCCCCCCTTTTCTTCTGATTTCACGCATATCACTTTCGACTGCGTGCTCGCTTTCATCCTTAACGCGTTCACGCAATTGTCGAGTTGTCGCGAACGTTTACTTTTAGAATCCCACGCGACATAATGAAATTTAGAAAAGACCGCGCGATAGATAAGCGCACGCGCTTGTAACCAGATGCATCGGTAACTGGGCCGTTGTACACTCTGCCTTTTCGTTGATTGCACTCTATTTGGGTCGCAATATTCAGACTCGTCGGTGCAGCGGAGATACGAGCGTGACTAATACGCGCGTCTATATCGAAATCGCGGGTTATCCGGAGGAATATTCGTTAACCATCAAACGTAAGGCTCGTATGTCGGTTACAATAATGTCGCCGCGGGCCTCGACGCCACAAATAGATGCTCCATTTCGACGGCCGGCCCACGGCGATACGCGAAAACATTGCAGAAACATTTCTATTTTATATTCAGGGTTCAACCGCAAACGACCCGATTTAAACAATGGTAAACAGGTTCATTGTCTTGTTACGCAAGCAATACTTTTGTCGTTTATTACCTCACATGAACCTATCGAACGGGTATTAATATTTTGTTTAGAGCTTCGCTTTTCGATGACTAATGTGGTCGACGCGATGAGTTTTGAAGGTATTTCGCGTGGCCCTAATAACATTGTGTATCGACCTCGGGACGTCGTTGGTTGGGCGCTGAACCAATAAAATAATATTTTAGTGTTTGTCGGGTTTACGCTATAGTATGCGGAGCTCAAGGTCGGGTGAGTCACGCTCGTCTATCCCGCGCGGATCACTGGGCGGGCGCGTGTATAGCACGCCTTGCGTCAGGATAACTTCTATCCACTACTTTATTCGATATATGCAATGAATGAACGTATTTTTCGCATTACGTAGTATTGAACATTGTCCAACGACAGGTAATTCGTGACTTCCGAATTTGTCACATATCGGCACTGGTTTTAAGCCAGAGGGTTCCTTATACTCTCGAATATACTCGTATGAAGATGATATTTAAAACCATATACACGATTTTGAAATTGATGTATGACTTTTATCATAGTTTCTGAAATAATGACAATGGGATGGACGTAAAGAATTTCTAACCTACGAATTGTAAACTTGATATTACGTGGAGTTATGAAAATCCAAAAATTGTAGATATTGTACACTACAAGCTATTGGTTTGTAAAAATAAAACAAGATATGTAATATTAGAAATAACTATAAATTTCACCGTACGTTTCAAAAAAAATCCATCATAATTTCATTTCATAATTCACTTATTCATTTCATTATAATTAAAATAAATCGAAAACCAAAAATAATGTTATTTATCGACAATACATTATACATTTTGCAGTATATTTTAATTTGCGTTAAAAGCTATTTCTATTAACAAAAATATATTAACACGGAAACAGCGATCCATTACGTTATTACACTAAAAGGTACTTGCAATAATTGCCTAATTTGCCACAAATTTTCGCGCAGCCATCTACAAATTACGCTTTGATTTGCGGCTAATGAGAAAAATGGTGGAACGGTTCTCGTGAAAAAACTGAACGTCCTCAGTAAGCCGGCAAGACGCATTGCCCTGAACGAGTCTGCTGAGGTAATTAGTAGAGATACTAATTTACATTTGTATTCAAAATTCGAGCGTTCCTCTCTCGCCATTCGCCGTCGTCTGTTTATTCTCATCTCTTCTTTTTTTCTGTAAAACGTACCGCATTGCTGTGTTTTTCGCGTAAAAAATTACGCGCTCCCCTAACAAATGTCTCTGGGACTGTCTACCAAACTGAGGCTGGACTAAGGCTGTATAAATACAATTCTGGAATTAATACACAATTTGTTAACTAGGTACATACTCTTCCCTAAATTTTTCGTACTCATACATAAACGTGTACATTTATTTCTTTTTTGGGAAGGACAATACTTTGTAAACGTTTTAATAAAAGTTTATGGGTTAAACGCAACTGACTTATGTCTTGTTATTATGATTTTGCTATTTAATCTAATATAAGAGCAATATGCTCAGTCGATGTTATAGGTTTATGTAAAAATCAATAAATAGAGTATCGCTGATTACGTCTTAATGTGATCTTACTAATATTATAAATGCATTTTTTTTAGGTATGGTAGTAACAAACGAGCATACAGCCCACCTGATGGTAAGTGGCTACTGCCACCCATGGACGTCTGTAATCAACCCTAAGTAAGATCAAAGTCTCACCTAAGGTTATCTACAGATGCGTTGCTACCCCTGAGGACTAAGATGGAATGCCTCGGAAAAGTATGTCTCC
>DWPF01000658.1:0-10444 GCA_018251575.1 Cecropterus bathyllus | reverse complement strand
TATTAATTTTCCATATTAATTTTTTGACTTTTGGTAGAAAAAGGTTAGTTCGACGGGGAAGACACCACCGCCACACTTATTTCTAGCGTGAAGCAATTCTTGCGTTTCCCTGGAAGGATGTACTTGCCGGCTCACTTATATATGAGACGATCATCTCAGTCCTCAGTACTCCTGAGGACGCAACGCATCTGTGATCGAGTTCAGATAGAACCCTTGTTCTAACCCTTCAGAACCTTCAGAACCCTTGTTCTGTCCATGGGCGGCAGTAATCACTTACCATCCGGTGGACTGCATGCTCGTTTGCTATTTCAATCACATAAAAAAATAGTTTTAGTTTTTTAATCGCTTACTACTTTTTGTCACATTTACCGAAATTCGACTAGTATAGAAAGCCGCTAGACATTTTTACTATTGCAAAATAAAGAGTACATATAGTAAACATTTACGATAAATATAAATTCACTTCTAATATCTTGCATTCTTAAAGTGAAGGTTTTGATACAGGAATAGAAATAGATATAAATGTTAAACCACTGCTCTACTAGCCTCTACGAAAAAGGCTCGAATTTACTCACAACGTTATCTACATAGCTTAACTTTAAAAAACTTACTGAAGATTTATAATATTATAATCTGATTATTTAACTTTTCCACTCGTATCTATGTATGTTACCTATTATACGACTTATTGTATTTTTAAAAATTTGTTCTTTATTTCTACGAATTTAAATAAATTTCATATCTCATAATTCAGTCCTTAAGTTGTTAAAAATGTGTGTGGCATTTACTTACATACGTATTTACGTCAGTGAATACCTAGATCAGGTATTCGCAGAAGATTATAGTTGTCTATGGGCGGCAAAGACCACACATATCAGGTTATACAAACTTCATTTGCTTCCACTACATTAAAATATAATTCCATAAATCATACTCTAAAACATCCTTATAACAAGCTTTTAAAATTCGCTTCCTATACCGCAATATATCAACATTTAGTTGGCAGCTGATACTGTAGAGTCAAACCTTTTTAATATATCGAGTGTTTCAGTGCAATACACCGCGTTGTTTACAGTGGGGGTTGGGGGTTGAAGCCGGGAGGCAAGATGGCGCCGTCGCCAAGGCAACGGTGCACTCTCTTCCTTAATCGACCGTCGCAGCCTCCGACCCTTCCCGGGCGACTCGTTTATGTAAGTTGTATTGCACTTCACGAAAAGGAAATGAAATGTATTAACTTTCTGTCGGCTAGCACGGATGATAGTCTACGGCTATTTTCTAAGGTTTTAGACTGTTAACGTATTGGCCGCAGTATTAATGATGTAAGTAATTTATTTTAATTACCTTCTCCTTATTGAGATATATCAAAACAACACATGTATTGTTTTTGTTTACCTATTAATAAACTTCAATGAAACTGTTGATATAAGTACAAACTTGTAACTATGAAATAAAACAAATAAAACCAAATTAGCTAAAGTTCATGCGCGCTTCCGTGCTTTCAGTCTCTTTAAACCGTCGGATGTTATTATTAGGTGGAAAGCAATAGCTAAACTTCGTCAAACGCCTTATGAACTTTTTAAAATATGCTCCATTAAATTGAAATTATAATAATTATTATTATTCGCAGTTTTGGCAAGCGACCCCTAGCGTTGAATCCGAAACAAATTTTTAACCAATTTTAAAATGATTAAAATGTAGCTTACATTTTAACTATTTTAATAGTGGATCATAAAATTTTCATATGGTGAGAATGACAGATACATTTATGTCATAATAATACAACTTTTAATAGGCATAAGTTTAATTGTGACCTTAATGTATGAGATAAGCCGCTTAGTAGGTTCTTAAAGTTGTGTCATGAATATTGTTAATTACTCGTATACATGGCTGAAAATATATAACAAGAAAAAAGGCATTTCATAAAATAGGATGGTCGAATTTGTTGGTTTAGATCTGATTGTAAAGTTTAAAATTTGGGTAAACTTTTCGAAATTCGGCACTGTCACGTGCGCCTTTCTGTTTGCAACAGTTCCGCTTCTCTGTTCTCATGGTAGTGTTTTACGACATAAGACGTTCCAAGTATTTTAACGTTGTCTCCAAGGCTTGAAACACACCTTGCAAATATCCCAATTAGAAAGTCAGATGTCCATTTGCAAAATCATTTAGCATCAGATGAGCTACGTGGCCCCTTTGATCCTCCTAAGAAACAATTGAAGTCTGTTTATTTACTTAAGTAAGTAGTATACTTTGTTTTATCTGACGAATCCATTACCATATAAAAAAATAAACTTAGATCAGATCAAACAGGTCTGACAGATCCTAACCGTAAATTCCAGTTGAAAGGCAGCATTTAAAACTGCTGCTATAAATCGCTGAGATATTTAAATTTATTTACGCAAGTAACAAAATTAAATCGAAAGTACCACACTAAAGTTTCCAGCGAAGTTTAAACGTAGATAGCATGAAGAGTGTACTTGAACGATCAGGGTAAGTGTAATCCAGTGGCCGGTGGTGCAGCGAACGGCAATAAAAAAGAGTTATAGCGAAGACGAAAAGGAAAGTCTCGTTCTAAGGCGCTCGCACCGTTAGTTAGGGATCAAGGGCTCAGCTCGCCGGCGATAATCATAATTTTTACTTACAAGAGCACAAGAGCATTAGGTGGCGGGCGCGCGACAAATCTTCCCTAACTGCGAGCCAACTTCGCGACTCCACTCGACCCACGGGTTACCTTCGCCCGTTATATATTTTCTTACTTTCTAGTGCTGTCTAATTTTACGTAAGAAACTGTTTTTTAACTAAGTTTTAAGAATAATATTGTTAGGAGGTATGTCACGTATATGTAGCTCATATTCTCTGCTCATTTCACAGAAATACCTAGATATATTACTGTTTTATTTCAAATGTAATATTGAACATGGGTAGGGTAGGTTTTAATTCAACAAATTCTGATTTAGAGCTGATTCGATTTGAGATACCTACCTATTATTTAATCTTGTATTTTTTTATAATCTTTTATATTTTTATAGCTCGATCATAGCGGAGCGAATGATTAAAATTAATTTTTAACTCTTATAATAATTAATAGGAAATGGGAAGAAGATAATATTCAGAATACTGAAACATTCAGAGCTCAGTAGGTAAAGTTAATTCAATATATGAGTTGAATTTTATAATAAAATAGCCTGCTAGTGACTTTAACAAAGTATTTGCAGTCAAATAAAAAAATGAAAAGGCTACGAAAATAAAATATTAAAACAATATTATTAGTGGATACTTTATCGTTTTCCGTCTAATCTTAATTTCTCACTATTTAAGTACCTTTAAACCTATTTATATGTATATGGTATTTTGGAACAAATATTTATGGAACATCAAAAAGAATCAGCTACTAAGTATATCATATTATATCCCAAAAAATTATAATCGGAGTTACATTGACGAAATTACAACATAAAAGGATTTTTAGGCGTCACACCCATTGAAAGTGTCACATAAGTTTTTATAGAATCAATATTTTCAATGTAAAATATATAAGTATATTTATTTATAGTTGTCCATTAGAATGGACTTCATGCTCATTTCATAGTATAACATAAAAAGATACATTACAATCCTCATGAAACTTCATTTCAAGTCATATACCCAAATTAGCTACAACAAGATTCAGGTGACATAAACATTGATGCCTTTCCTAAAGCTTTGTTATAATGGAACACGAAAACACGACCATCTTAAACTCATAATTTAATTACATTCAAAGAAAACATGTCACTGAAATGTTTGGTATGATGTTGTTGCGAGCAAAGATAATCCTGTGAGTTTGCCATTCTAAGAATCTATCGTTCAAATCCTGAGCATGGGCCATGTATTTCTAAAACTTGTGTGCATTTAATGTTCTATTAATTTTCTATTAATTGTCATTTGGTTTGACGGTAAGTGAAAACACCAAAACAATCGCATGCCTAATTGTTTGCTAATGGTAAAAGAAGTGTACGAAGTCTATTTTAACGCAATGGTCAGCGACGTGGTACTCCTTCTTAGTATAAAAAGTTACCCGATCCAACTAGCTGAAAAGTGATGGGTTAAGATTGCGGACACGCGAAAATCGCGTTACTCTAACACTGTGGTCGCATAGTCGCATTCTATTATAACCACGCTTTAAGAGATAGGTGTGTACGCAGTCGCGTCACGTCACGCGAATGTGCGGACAAACAAGACCGTCCAGTGTCCAGTGCGTTACGCGACGCGCCATTGAGTGCTATTCAGAATATGTGGACAACCTACGTGACGGATGGTGTGGAGACGATGTACTATCATTTTATTTATAACAGATTTTTTTCTAATCTGTTTATCCGGTAATTTGTGCCTGTACTATATAATTCAAGGATTATCTCACTTTTATATATTTTTATATAAAGGGGACCTTTTATATAAAGGGGAGGGAGACTGAACCCCCATTAGTATAGAATAAAAAAAATCAACGAAAAAAGGTCTTAGCTTTTGGACATAGTCACTATTGGACATCCCCTTAACAAAGCTGTAGTCATATAAAAGCATGGTTGTGTGCTTTCAAATCGGTCAAACGGTCACTACATGAATCCACATTGTAATAGCCTGGTAGAGTATGCTCGAGGCCTGTTGGAAGTGACACGTGATACTATAACAGTAGAACGTAAGAGGTATTGCAGCCAATACTACTTAAAAACAATATTGTTTCTTTAAACATTAATAAAATAAATCGTTAAAAATCTATTGAAAATGAATAATTTAATAGCAAGTCAACTCCACAGACGTCCCAATGCGAAGCTCATAGCTCGCAGCGGATTTGTTTTACGCCGCCGAACCATCGTCTTGCCCCGAGCCGTTTCTTAATTTTATTACGCGACCCGACTCGGCCTTGGAACACCTCCTAATTGTGGCTCGGGAAAACTACCTGGACTGAAATACCTATCTATTTTCTTTCGACGTTCCCAGTGAAGTTATATTTTCCAGTTTTGTTGTTTATTTTTATTTGTTAATAATGTTAAAGTAGCAAACGAGCATGCAGTCCACCTAATGGCAAGTGGCCACTGCCGCCCATGGACATCTGTAATTAACCCCAGATAAGATCAGAGTCTTACCTGAGGTTGGTCACAGATGAGTTGCTACTCCTAAGAATTAAGTTGGAGTGCCTCGGATAAATAAACTTACTTAAGAGATAGAGGTAAGGGTAGGGGGGTGATAAGAGAGATATACTTTACCACACTCTTCAGACGAAAACATAGCAGCGCTGCTGTTATTAAGCAGAAATAGGTGCGGTGGTAGTTCCTCCGGAGTCAAACCACAAGTTCTTCCAACAATATTTAGAAAAGAATCAAACAAGAAGAACGTTTATTAAATCAATGCGAGAATTTTATCTAAATCTAAATGATTAAACTCTTGCTGAGAAAGCTAGTTGAAAGCACTTACTATCAATCAGGCAATCCGTTGATATTACGATGAAATATGTATAGGGTAAGTGATGTAAAAAATTACATACCTAACTAATATGATTATTGGAACTATTCCATAGAAGTAAATATGATAATACTTAGGTACATACTTGTTAGGCATTGATATTTTTTTCTCAGCGGTTCTGCCGCTATAAAGTCTGAATTTTCTGCAAAAGAGTAAAGTAAGAATATTCTCTCCATTTATGCGTATTAGGAAACAAAGAATTATCCAGCTTCTCTCACGAATGCATAAAAGTTTAGATATCACCTGGACTTTTTAATTTCTATTTCGGTTTTACAGGAGTGTTAATTTGATTGATAGATTTCACAAACTAAGCATCATTTAAAAACAAATCCATCACGTAGAATTAAAAAAAATCATGTACTTGGTAGTTTATACACTAACTTTGTGACATTCTACAATATGTTCCTGTATTTATTAAAGTGCATCATGTATTTTATAATATATATTTCATGATTTATTAAACTTTCCCTCGCGGAAGAGAAAGTTCTTTAACTTTATAAAGAAACTACACACGTAACAGTATTTTACACGTTTTGTTGCTAATAACGCCATCTATGAAGGAGTAGAAAAATGTAGTCTGCTATGTTAATTGTGCTGCCATCTAGCGACAAGTAGAAACACTCGAACATTCCATGCTAGATTCGATATTTCAACAGATAATTATATTACGTATATCGAAATCATAGACAAAATGATTAATCCCTTGCTGTTACTAACCTTTGATTGTACTAAGCTGCACAATAAACTTTGCCTTTGCCACAAATTGACATAGGTATGATATACAAAAGCGCGGGAAATATGAAATTAGAATGAAATCACAAATTTTTCGTAGCGTGTAACCAATCTAATTATTATTAATCGAATGGAATCTGATTACATTACGACAATTGTACATTTAAATCGACAGTCAATAAAGTATGGGATCGAATAAACGTGCAGAGTATAACAGGAAATTAATTATAGATATTAATATAAAGAAAACTACAAGATATAAATAAATCGTATATTATCTCAGCCTAGGTAAAAACCGTATATCCCATATTACTTTTTAAAATACTTATAGTTGCCAACAAGTTACAATAGGAAACAAAATTATATAAAAATAAGGAAAAACAAAGAAATCACAGATGACGATTAAATGCTAAAAATAAGATGTTACAAATAATACACTTTTAAAGTAATACATTCAGTCAAACTGAAACAAAAGTGAATAAAATATATTTTTATCACCGTATAACAAAAAGGAATGAATATTAACTTTAACATATTAACTTAAAACTATTATAAATTTGTTGAAGGTAACCTGCATTGAGCAAAAATCACTACTAATAAATAATGTGAGGTTTAGCCTCACATCTTATATTAAAGCCCCTTTATGCATTTGTTTAAAGAAGAAAATAGAAAGGAAAAATTGGTAAATGCACATAATATTAAATAAATAAAATGTGAAATCAAAAATAAATATATACAAATAAAAATAATAGCCAATATAGTAGACACACTTTTAAGAAATATTCAAATAATATAATTATGTTCCTTAAAATGAACAAAAAATACATATTATTTCAAACAAATAAAATACTTTCATATAAAATTCTTCATATTTTTATCTAAAGATTCTACAAAATTTTGTCATGTATAATTAAAATAGATAATTGAGATTCTTTACATGAAATATTAAAATATATATATTAGTAATAAAGTAATCCACAGCACCTCACTTGCTGTGTATTATCACCTTTACTCCACTAAGACAATTACTTATCTTTGGCAGTACGTCTTCAAAACATACAATTTAACCCACAATTTTAATAGTTGACAAAGTGAATAAAATAATGATGAATTCATGCAATTAGATCAAATCAAAATATTATAATAATAATCCTGGAAATAAAAAGGAATAGCTTCAATATAGGTAAAGTAACCAAATAGACTCCTGAACCTTTTGTGTTTGTAAATAAGTTTTTGGTGTAGAAAATTATGCTTTCGTAGGAACAGACAAAATTGTCATATTTATATATATATTCGTTGGGTTGCCTTACTTTATGGATTTTAATTATTAGAGAAACATTTTTTTTTTCTTGGCGTGGAGTATATTTGATTACTGTATTTTATCCTAAATCATATGTATCAAAGATGCGTAGATACAACACTCCGGAGCAACTTGAAGACATTTATAAAGGTGGTATATAAGTTTGCCCTAACTTCGTACCAAAGCACAACAGCCCTGTTAACATTGAGTTCAATCAATAACACCATATTTCATCACTATCACCATGAACTACTCCTCTGTTGGCCATACGCCCTTTCAGTAGACCAAGTATAGTAATTGGTTGCTCTGGATTCTAGAAGATCCTCATATTGTTAGCACAGCCGTGGTTCATGCGGTACTGGACATACATCATGGCGGTGTTGTGCCAGTAGTACAGCGCGCCCAGCACCAGGACATGCCACCACTGGTGGGAGTGGCCCACGAAGTCCACGCTACCGGGGAACCAACGTTCCGGTACCTTCGGAAAGAGAAAAGTAAAATTAATTTTGTGTATGCTGTTAGGGTAACGTACTTATACTACATAACCTTTGGGGATCTCATATACTACATAACCCCTTCCTTCAAAATATCACGCTTGCTAACAGGGAGGTAGTGAGTTTTAATAATAATAATATAATAATAATCTTTATTTCGGACTCTTTTCTTTTTTTGTAACAATCCATAGTATTAGTTGAACCTAATGTTAATACAAACGTCAGTCATGGCGTCACGTGACAAATACAGTGGTGGACAATTATGAGCTAAATTATTATTTTTTTACGTATATTCGTATGCAAAAAATGATTAAAAACCGTAGAGGGGGAGTAAGTCGCTATGATTCTTCTGCAATCTTTTAAAAGATATCTCCATATCCATCCTATCACTATCACCTATCATCCTATCACTAGGCCTATATGATAGAATACATTTATATAGAATTGCAACAATAATATATTGAAAACCGTTACGGTTACTCAAAATTGCCTAAAGAAATTTTAAAGTAAATAAAAAAAAAAACTTCGAAAGAAATAACGACAGCTATTATAACACTTTCCAAAAGCTTCGACCAAATAAATATTTATGTCGCCTCACGCCAATAGGCACATATCAAAATAATATACTACATTGTTTATTTCATATTGTACTTGGCAAAGACGACTCGAAAATCGACTCCGGAAGCACTACCGACACACCAATTTCTGCCTAATAACAGCAGTGTTATGCGCTGCTGTGTTCTGATCTGAAGGGTGTGGTAAGGGTGACATAATTATCCGAAGCATTTCAACTTAGTCCTCAGAGGTAGCAAACTGTGGCTTACCTCAGTTAAGACTCATTTTATCTAGATTTGATTACAGATGTCCATGGGCGGCAGTGGCTACTAACCATTAGGTGAACGCCATGCTCGTTGCCATGCATGCTGCTACTTTATTAAAAATATATATCGATATTAATTCATAAAGAAGGAAGATATAAAACTGACTGACTGATGTAAAAACTTACTTTATTCATTTGTTTACATGTATCATTTTTCATTTGTATTACATGTATCATTTATCTTGGTGATTTTATAATTATGTAATGTTATTTAGATATTGTAAAGAAAATTACCCATTATCATTCATTGTGACGTGAAATCGTAAATCTAGCACAATAGGGTTATTAAGCGTAATTATATAACCTTTGCGGTTAAAGGTATAAGGCGTAAATGTTAGATAAACTTAAGCAACACTTAGCAGAAAGCCTTATTCATGCATGCATTCATCTATATACCAGTTGTCCTTCATACTACCGAATTTTCCAGAAGATTAATAGGTTCAGAAAGACGTTTTTTTCATTTCGTATTAATGTCATATTTTAAGAGATTTAATAAGACTGGAAGTAGTTACTTCTGTTTTTATGTAAGATTGATATAGCCATATTTTGGTAAGTGTCTATTACAAATGCATCGGTACTCCCCACGACTAATATTGTCGTCTTATATAAAAACGAACGGGCACCCATATAAATTAACGTTTGTCAGTATATGAGACATATCAAGTGTTCATAATACATGTTATCAAATTGCAATATCAAAAAATAAAATTAAAGTAAAATAATGCTCGATTGATCTGATGAGAATTCATATATGTTGGTCATTTAGTTTTTATAACGAATACTTAAACATATACTTTTATCAATTTCCTAGTAGGTACCAATACCAATTATTTGACCAATTTTAAATATATTACGATAATTACGAGCTAATGGATACAAGTACCAAGTTATTTTTGTATTACCTTGAAGGCGTAAATAGCGAAGGCAGTTCCGCTGATAACATACATCCCTATCACTCTAGGGAAGAACATCTGAAAAAAAAGAAAGGTAACTGAGAAATATGTTATAGGACGATTAATTTTGTCGAAAGCACTGGTAGATACAAGGTGGGGGAACTCAAGCCTCCCCCTTCCGTTAATCTAAATGTACTTAAATCCATTCACCCCACAGCAAAATTCCATGGCCTTCAGAGTCATTGAAAGTCTACCTTGGGCAATTCAAGTCCCTTCCCGCCCCGTACCCTCCAAACTGGTATGACCTGACACATATATAGTGCATGACACCATTCATTGCAGTCATTCCAGAACAAAGCTAAACGGAACCTTTACAACTTTTCAACCATTGAAGACGCACGGTTCTGAAATGACATCCTTCTTAGAACAACTTTTGTAAGGTGCTAACAACCGGGGCCGACTAAAAAAATCTAAATAAAATGCGCAAGAACGTCCACTAGCAGTTGCCAATCCACCTTCCGAAATTGCTTAACTTTCTAGCTTCATAATCACACTAGCTGCGGCTCGTGAGTATTTAACGATAAGCTAATTCAAACAAAAACGTATCATACCTGTACCATAGGATTGTCGAATTCTCCCATAGTATAGG
>DWPF01000657.1:0-10447 GCA_018251575.1 Cecropterus bathyllus | reverse complement strand
CACATAATCGACCACCTAATGTCCTCCTTCATTATGTCCTGTCTTTTACCAGTCACCCTGTATAGGCTTTCTGTTAACAACTCCTAAAATTGGACCGACACGCTTACTGGTTTTTACAAAGGACGAAAAACTATAAACCCAATTACGTTGACCCAACTGTAAAGCTCGGTTGGTTGGTCAAATTCAATGTATCCAATTCATCTATGTTTTTAGTCGAATTCTAGTCTGACAAACGCATTTATATTATAGTCTAGTTTACGTACTTTTATAGACTACTAGTTGAAATGCTCGTGCTTCGCTACAAGATATAACAAGAAATAGTAGCCATCTTTAAATAGCGCAAAATATCGCAATAAAACATAAACACACCATTTCATTTTTATATATTAGTACAGACATGGATATATTGAATTTTTCGTTGTTTTTAAAAGGTTACATACCTACTGAGGTCTGATACGACGTCAGCATAGAATTGTATAAACATATTTAGCAAAATATGTTATAAAAGCAATTGAAGTCGGGAAAATTGCAATACCTTGACACTGTGCAAATCTGTGCATTATCTGAGTGAGCGCGGCATTCCCCCAGAATGCTTACAACAATACCTCGTTGGTCAATACCCAAAACCAATTTGTTGGCCGAAGTATGACACAGCTCTCTGGTCATACGTTGACTCTACCGAACGTTTGAGATGATTAAAGAATAGTCTAGCCTTAGATTCCTATGGACACATTTTTTTAATACCAAATGACAGAAATGTGTCACCTTTTAATAGATCTGTATAGTTCTGGAACTTAACAACTAACTATTTTGCCTTAATTTTCTATTTTAAATTTGAACCTTGTTCTTTATGTCTAGCTATCAACGACCCGTCGTCCATCGCTCACAGAGTCGATGTCGGGCAACGAGCCCCCGCAGGAGATGGAGGAGGAGGCGCGCGAGTCCGGCTCCATGGGCTGGCACGTGTACGGCGCGTATCTGCGCGCGGGCGGCCGCTCCGGCCCGCTCGCCTTCATGGTGCTGCTGCTGGTGGTCGGACAGCTCGCGGCCACGCTGTGTGACTACTGGGTCACGTTCTGGTGAGCACTTGATTATTTCGTTATTAAGTCTTCAGATTGTCGATGAGGTGTGCGACTGCTGGTCACGTTCTGATCAGTACACGGTTTATCAACTTTTTTAGTCTTTATATAATATACATTGATGTATGTATAAAGGTGGAATGAATGCTTAAGGTCTTCACATTGTCGATGAGGTGAACGACTGCTGGTCGTTTTTTGGTCAGGACACGGTTTGTTGATTCATTTATTATGAACCATATATTGATGTATATACAAAGGTGGTATTAATTCTGGTACAACCCCTATTCTATGGGGTTGGTTACAGATGTCCACGGGCGGCAGTATCCATTTACCAGGTGGAATGGATGCTCGTCTGCTTTCTCCCTTTGAGGAACATCAGCACGAACGGGATTAGTTTTAAAGAGACATGAGTTATTTTGCTTCGTTACTTTTAGGATCATGAGCGATTACTTGATAATTTTATTTTTAGTGCCTAATAATGTCGGGGTACTTAATTTTGGCATTACGCCATTCGAACTCTTAATTGTTTGATAGGTTATCAATATGATCTGTGACGATTTTTTCAGGACAAACGAAGTAACAACACAAAAAGAAAAGGCGAACAATATTACTTCGAGGAGTTATGAAAGTGCAATGGCAGTACCAACAAATCGCACGTTCAGTGTTTCCAGCTACTTTTACGGAATTGAAATGACACCAGGTTGGTTGAACCTAATATATAGTAAAGTAATTAAACAGCATGTAAATATCGTATGGGCTTATAAGGGGGGCTTAAGTAGTCCAGAGCTCCCCCTTTTAGCGTAACCGAAGAAAGAAAAATTCTTCAAACAGGACCTTTATGATTTCTTGTCGATAAATTGCAGTCTTTTTATAACGGACATTGGCTTATTGAGAAAAGGGACAGGAATTTCAGAAACTAGTTGACCTTTTTTTTGCAAATTGCCTTTGTTGGATTCCTGCCTTAACAAATCGAAATTATAAATTTATTTATGAATTTATTAATGTATAATTAACTTAGCCTAATTGGTTGTATCCAAATACATATCGACCTATCCACCCTCCTACCGACCTAAAGTTTGATAACTTCCAGAATTGCAGGTATACGTAGTTTTTTGAACGTGTACATGTCTTTCAATCGCAAAAAATACATATAGGTTGCAATTTAAGAAACAATCACAAAATTTATCAATGCATTAACAAACTTTATCATTCCACCAGACCTGGACATCCACGCAGCCATCGGCCCGTTAGACACAGCGGAGTACCTCTATGTATACTCAGCGCTGATCGTGTGCTGCATCTTCTTCATCACGGCGCGCGCGTTCATGTTCTTCAAGGTGTGCATGACGGCATCACGGAATCTCCACAACGACATGTTCCATGGCATGCTGCGTGGTGTCATGCGTTTCTTCGATACCAACTCCTCGGGTAAGTGTTGAAGTGTTTATCTAAACTCTCATCTTACATTAGCTCCAAACCGTAAGGTTGTCTGGACGAAATCGAGGATTAGACCACCTATTATGTTGTTTTGGCAGCATATTGTACACAACACAGTGTATTTTTATTCTTAATATCCATTTTCATAATAAATCCTATATATTTACTAAAATTATTTCTAGTGTTTAGAATTTTTGTCTATTTGTTTTTGAGTTTTCGCAATCGCATCGAACTACTGTAACGAATTGAAATAATTTAAAGTATATTCATATTCATACCATTAAATTATAGTCCGTATCTTGCGGTAACATGTACTATTTTTTCTATCATTAAATACCATTTATTCTAAAAAAATACTACAATTTAAAGTTACGTTAGCTATTTTAAACACGGTTGAAACAGCTGGAGACAGTTTGTACATATCAGCTACGTTGTTAAGTATCATAAAATTATTATGATACGTAATAAAATATATTCCGATACTTTTTTATAATAACATTAAAAACTTTTTGTAATTGTGTACGTATTTACTTGAAATGCTTACTTTCTTACAGGTCGTATTTTGAATCGGTTCTCAAAGGACATAGGCGCTCTGGACGAACTACTACCCCGGTTCCTCCTGGAGTGTATCCAAATTTATCTAGTGATGTTCAGCATCCTAGCGCTGAACGCCGCTGCCCTGATCTGGACATTACTGCCTACCACCATCATCTTGCTTCTCTTCTACACCATTCTGCAAATCTACTTGAAGTCAGCTCAGTCAATAAAACGGCTGGAAGGCACGAGTAAGTGATATCACTCATAATAAAGTTTTTGACTGGTCCATATTTCGAGAAAGGAAAAGTTTAAATTACGTATCCCATCTGCCTCAAGATGAGATAATATACGACTAATGTTTCTTAAATTAATAGTCACTTTCTTAAATGTTTCTTCGCCTTGAAAAATCGGCTTCCTAGTAATTGAAAATTTTACTGCAAATTTAAATAATCTTCCTTGTAAAAACTTAAAAAGGAATTTAACCTTTTATCATTTACACTTTTAAAATAAGGTAGTTTGATAAATAATACATAATTATTTATTGTACCATAGCGCGCAGTCCAGTATTCTCGCACATGTCCGCTACGCTGAACGGAATCAGCACTATCCGCTCCTCCGGGGCCCAGCAGCGACTGATCCAGGAATTCGATAGATTCCAGGTATTTAATTTCCATTTTTCCAGATATCCACAACAGAAAAGCAATTTTATTCAACGTTTCTTAAACAATTTTGTAATGAGACACCATCAGTTAAGTTATATAAAGTTACGGTCAGAGACAAGACCTTGTGTAAATTTCGTTACTGTAATAACTTTTATTGTTTATTTATTTAACTACTTATTTATTGATTGCATCTATCTATAGTATAAGTAAGTAACAATACGGCAAACTTAATGTATTATGGCAATCTCTATCAGACAACAAGGGGTGGCTAGAAAATTTATGGCAGGGGTTAATTTTAAAACTAAACAACAATAATATAAATTAATATTATGATATTATGAATTTTTGCTTACTATACACATAATAAATGTATACAAACAATATTATCTCTATCGTCTCACAGGACATCCACACGTCCACGTGGAGCAGCTACCTGGCCAGCGGCGTGACGCTCGGCTTTTGGCTCGACTTCATCTGCGTGCTGTACTTGGCCATCGTCATCATTGCCTTCCTAGTCATTGACAGCAGTAAGCATTATGTTATTAATGCAAACTACTATTCAGTGAAGATTTCGACTGAAGTACATTTTACAAAATTAGTTATCCAGAAGTTTGGTTCATATTGGAAAATTAATTAAAAACGTGTCTAATCCGATCGATTGCTTCCCAAAAAGTTCAACTAACTTATCTAATTAGTAGATACTTATCTATTTGTTACCTGACAACATAATACTTATATTTAATTTGGATCTCGTATAGTTAGGAAGTTACTAAAAACGACTAATAACTGAAGATTTAAAATACTTAATTATAAACAAATAAATTTTAACAGACACAAACATGATATACTGAACTTATATCTTTGGCCATCAGAAACGATATTCTCGGGCAACGTGGGTCTGGCGATCTCGCAAACGCTGATCCTGACGGGGATGCTGCAGTTCGGAGTGCGGCAGACGGCCGAGGTCATCTCGCAGATGACCAGCGTCGAGCGCATCCTGCAGTACACCAAGATTGAGCGGGAGCCGCAGTGGGAGAAGGGAGGTTAGTACTAACAACAAATTATGGTGAAACAGTAAAAAAATACTCTTGACCATACCCAGACTTATATATTGTGTAGTGTAACTTTACTAATTTAATAAGACTTTACATGAACAAGAAAGAACCGAAATTATTGATGAAGCATTGTAACGAAACCATTCAAACAATTCGTTAATTTTATTACAGTAAATTATTCTTAGCATCGAGCTATGCTTTTCATATGTTTCGCTTCAGTCTCTTTCGCAAGATGGGAATGTCATGACATGACATAAGTATTTATTTCCTTTCAAAAACATAACTTAAAAGAAAACAGGAGTATACCTAGTATGTTCAATTTTCAAACAATATTTATTAGTATCAAAATTATAGACAACACATCAATAATTTTGTAAATCGATGCGTAGTTTTGGTCAAGTAACGAAAAAATTTGCCATCTTTTTTTAATCATTCATAGAATGAATTTATCTTCCCAATCCCTACTACACGTGCCACAACACACTCTTCTAAGGTGTGAAAGACACTTGTTTGTTATGACACGTTATAGTGACACTTATGACGTGGTTTTGTTCCAGCCAAAGAAACGCCAAAAGGCTGGCCTTGGAGTGGCCGCCTCGAGTTCCGCGGTTGTTACATGAAGTATACTCCGGAAGACCTACCTGTACTGAAAAATCTTAATTTGGTCATAGAAAGTGGATGGAAGGTAAACACATTCAAATCAAAGCCCAAAACATAAGTGTATAGTTAATTAGATACTTGTATTCTATCAACACTACGAGAACTTATTAAATTATTCAAATGCTGTTATGTAGAAAATATAAGAAATGGAAATAAAAACCAGTATATTGTCAATAAGAAGTCATATTTACTTAGTTGATCAATGGCTTTTTTATGTGCTTAACGTTTTTATTGTCTTGCGTTCATAGCACTAAAGCGGAATCTTGTTTAGTAATAAGAGGAAGAATGTGAAATTTACAATCAGTTGTTACTTTTAATTTTAATGGTTTGTGTCATAGGGATCTTAGGAAATAAGTAAGTCAAATACAAATTCCCTGGGCGTTCATTATCCTGCCTAATTCATATGAAACTTTTACCAGCATGTTTAATATGCTGTTTGAAAAGTGTTAATATTTTAACGATGTATATATCATCAGTGTTACATCGCCGCGAAATGCTCGCGAGATGCTCCTGAACACATTCATATTTACAGCTTCATTACCCGTCTTCCGCCTAAAAGTTGAGTCATGAAACATTGATTCGAATTTGTCACCTTTTATACCTCTTAGAATCTTTGCTTTATTATTAACAATGCAAAGTATGCTATAGGTACCTACTATATTAGATAAGCGTGTTTCTGTTTTTTTGTTTGAGTTCATGTTAAACTTGTAACTTAGTAGCGTACGATAGTTTGTAGCGTTAAAGATATGGATAAACCAACTTATGACTACAGATTATCTACTAGGAATCGTTTTATTATATTATTATTTAAATATATTTGCTAAATAAAGGTTCTTTATTTTAGGCTAATTCATATTTTATCCTCTATGGTATTCCGTTCTGACGAGATATTAGTACCTACGATCAAAGTCTTTCAAAAGTATCACTATTCTTTCAGATCAATAAAGATCGACAAAATATTTTGTATGAAAACTTCAAAAATATGTGCTAAAATGAATTTTTAATAATTCTTTCAGGTGGGTATAGTTGGCAGGACTGGAGCTGGCAAATCTTCTCTGATCTCTTCTCTGTTCAGGCTGGCTATTGTAGAGGGAGAAGTTCTTATCGACGGAGTCGATACCGGCTATTTATCCTTACAGGTACCATCTTTGACTTCTTTTACTTTTATATTATTTATACATCGTCTATGTAACCTATTTCCGACGTAAGGTTGTGTTTTCGCGTGAAAAGGTATAAATGTCGGCTGCTTTTCATACATTTTCTTATGTATACCTACCCTATTAGTTCTCAGAAGTAGCCACATATCTGTAATTATCTTCAGGTAATACCCCTAGTTCATATGAAGATGGTTACAGACGTTTATGTACGGGTGTGACCACTTACCGTCGGGTAGACTGCATATTTGTTTGTTACTCAGATCTTATATATAAAAAGCAAGTAGGTACCTATGCTTATTATTATCAAACAAGTACCTTGCTTATTAGTCATATAATGTCAATGGGCCTATTTGCAAAAATATATGGAACAATTTTCTTACCTCTTGTCACATCATATTATGTTAATGTCGGAACATTGATTCATAAATATTCGCGAACAAGCTCGCGAATATTTATAGATCAATTTGCCGACACCTGACGCCCTCCCTACTGATGTCAATAGGCCTGCCTATTCACGATAATTTGTGAAATATTTTGTTGAACAAATAATTTCCCGACACATCATTAACATTATACTGACAGTATCGAAGAATTAAGTACTGTTCCTTAACTGTGAAAAGAAGAGGATTCAGTCAAGAATGTACCTCGTTAGCCTCAAAACCATTTCAAATTACTCTTTTTTGTTTCGTTCCCCCCTACATTAATCGTTAAGAAAAATTTAAACTATTCTCTTAGTAAATATTCATAATTTTTTTTCAACAGGAACTACGATCAAAAATATCCATAATTCCACAAGAACCAGTGCTATTCTCAGCCACAGTACGGTACAACTTGGATCCTTTCAATAACTACGATGATGAACAGCTTTGGAAGGCACTCGAAGCTGTAAGTACTAACTCTATTAATTAGTTACAGGAACACATCACTTCAGAATTGATTTAAAAGTTTGTCCTATTCATAAATTATGTTTGTAACTAACTCTAATAGGTCGAAAAGTTGATGCTATTCTGAATCACGTCATCGATGTTTTCTAAAAATGTCATTGTTAAAGTCAGTTATAGATAATTATATTATACATACATAGCCACTATTCCTCTCACACTCTCGGTGTCTTGTTCCAAACACTATACCTATTATCACATAAATCACTAAGCAGAATAACCATGCTCCTACAGGTTGACCTAAAGGCTGCGATCCCAGCGCTGGACTTCAAGGTGTCAGAAGGCGGTTCGAACTTCTCTCTCGGGCAGCGGCAGCTGGTGTGCCTGGCGCGCGCCATTCTGCGCGGCAACCGCATCCTCGTGCTCGACGAGGCCACCGCCAACGTCGATCCCAAGTATGAACAGACCTTACTAGAACCCTTCTAAGATACTTCTCTCTTTTTAAACCTCCTAGTAATGGAAAAGGAAGTAGCAAACGAACATGCAGAGCTGATCGGACTGATCTCTGCCGCCAGTGGATATTTAACATCAACTCTAGGTCGGCACCGGATGCTAACGCTGTGGACTAAAATGGAATGTCTCATATATTGTCGCCTTTACTACGTCCTTCAAAAGTGTTTAAAGAAGAAATCGGTAACCTTGAAATCCACAGCTTGAAACCCCGACCTCTACCACTTTTCTATGGGTCTGGTATGATTGAGTTTGTCAGTCTACTGCTTTTTCGAGCACTAATTTATTCCAGTAAAACAATAAAATATGTACCGTTTTCTGACACAGTACAAACAAAACGTAATGATCCATATACTTATTCAATATTGCTTTCATTTGCAGAACCGACGAATTTATCCAGAAAACAATCAGGAAACGTTTCGCGGACTGCACAGTGCTGACCGTGGCGCACCGCCTCAACACCATCATGGATTCGGATCGTGTTATGGTGATGGACTCCGGTCGCCTGGTGGAATTCGACTACCCTTACAAGTTGCTCAGCAACCCTGAAAGTCACTTTACCAAGATGGTGAAAGAGACCAGTGATAAAATGTCCTCACAGCTGTACCAAATCGCGAAGAAGGCGTTTCTTGACAGTGGCGGTGTTATAGAATAGTGTACATCTTAATGTTAAGTTTATGTTAAGTGAAGATATCGTTTTGGAATTATGCAGTTAGGTGCGATATAATGAACAAATGACAGTGTTACAACGAAAGCTAATAACGTCTTCTGACATTTAAAAAGGAGGTACTCGTTAATGATGTGTACTTTAAAAAGACGGTTGTCATATTCTTTATATTAATACACACAGTTTTTCGCAATGTATCGGTATAACAGTTTCCATAATTATAGTTTGTTCTGCTAAGTTTCTTGAATTTTCTGACCCTTCAACATTGACAAAGCCGAGCTTCTCGGGCGAAAATAGGTGAGTGAAGCGGCCGCACTCGCCCCAAAGCTCTCTTCGAATGCACAATGGAGTTAGTCTCTCGGGCTTTGTTAATTTGAATGTGTGAAATGTCTCGTTTTAACAGATTACTCGCGAACTTCTAACACCCTTGCAAAACTACTAAAAGTCTTATCACATCTACCTACGTTTCGGTGGTTGAAACCGATTGAACCATACTCGTTCAACCACCTTGCCACTCATTTGTTGATTTATTTCAATTTAAGCGGAAATTTACATTAATTCAATTATATTTTATTATTTCCGCATGACCTAATCCTACTATGGCAGTCTAGTCAGCCAGAAATTACCAATGTTAAAATAAATATAATAAAAAGACAATACTTAATTATATCTAAATACTCTCTAATCACTTCCTATTCACAACTAACCATAATATTCGTATTAAAACAAAAAACATACTAGTATATTTTAAAGCTATATATATCACATTTTAATTTATCATACTTTATAAAATAGACTGTTGTTATAATTGTTTCAATGTTTTCTAGATTATTTTTGTGCGCCGCCTAACTTGTCACTACAAAACTTTAAATCAAGTTTAAACGCGAGGGCTCGGAAATGTTGACTTGGCGTCAACTTCAGTGTTGAACCAATTTCAGCAAATTACGCTACAATTTGTAGCCTACTAAAAACTAACATCAATATGTTAGTTGACACATAATTTCAATGGTCGTCGCTGACGTTTGCAACGCAAAGTGTTAAAGTGTTGCGCATTTAGGAGCCCTTGAAACGAATATTTCGTGGACCTTTGCTCTTCATTAGAAGTTGTAAACAAGGATTTAGATTAGCAGGCTTAGCATGCTGGGGCAGTCTCTTTGGGGCGGTAATATGTATAGCCAATTTGTTTTTTTTTTATTTTCTATCCGCCTATTTCATGAGCGATGAATGTAACTTACGGCCTGGACAGCATAGACGTATGCATATATTAATGATTTGCCGACCAGATTACGACTGTAACCTCCGTTACGCTTATGCTTCTCAAAGTGCGTTTATTGTACGTAACAGCATATTATTCCAACACGGACTGATGGATGTTAATGAACATAGGTAATGTAAGGATTTAGCTATGTAAGAAAGAAACACGAGAAACAAACTTATTTATTGTATAATTTACAACCTACTATATGTTTAAGTAGATACTCCAAATTTATTATTGTGATTGCCATAGAGAATAACCTCGAACAAATAAAATTATGAATTAAAGCTGGCGTTTTATTTATTCTCCAAACATCTGTTACCTGATAGATTAAATGTAAATGTACTAACTCAACTACTAAGTTATTAAAGCAGTAAAAACCTATTAATCTGAGGGTCCGTGGTCTACGGCACTTGCATAAATTTAATATAGGTACAGGACTATGAATCCAATAACCAAAGAGCTCAAATAATAATTCTTCTTAGTCGAATCCTCATGACTGAGGGTCGTGACCATCAGGAACAGCCCTGTTAACTATGGTCTTCCA
>DWPF01000656.1:0-10448 GCA_018251575.1 Cecropterus bathyllus | reverse complement strand
GGAGTCGCAGGTGTTAAAACACTATCTGCTTCAAATATTGAATAAAACATGGTTTCAAGCTCTTCCAGATTTGTTTTAATTGTATATATTAAGCAGACTTTAAATCAATAAATTTAAAAACTGTACGGGTGTTCAATTACCTAATAGCCCCATAGGCGTAATCGTTATTAATCACACAAATTCTATTTAAAATGAACCTTATGATTATCAAATTATATGCTTGCATCACAGGTTTGCCCTGAAGTCAGACGAATATAGGTTACTTTGAAGAATACGAAAAGGCGCCGGTGACGGTGGCGCAAACCAATTTACGCTAGCCTAGCCCACTATTAAAATTTTCTGTGACCTGTTTGAGTCACCTTTGCGCGTACTCATGGCAGTGAGTGGATATATCGATCGGCGGCAAACTGACTGATCAGCTCGATTGAGCAGGACAATTGCCCTTAATGAAAGTAATTAACACGACGCGATCGGTCGACGTCGATAACGGCCTGCCACGGTGCGCCTGCGCAACCAGCCGACACCACAATGTACGCCTAAATCAACCCACACACCCGCTTTAATTAGAAAATAAATCTGTTCTTTCCTCTAATCGTTTTAGTTACTTTTCTAGTGTAATTGTTTAACTCTTTTTATTAAGCAGGTTCATTGACTAGTGCCAAGGTTGTCGGAACTTGTTTTCGCGTTGTTGTATCAAATATTTTAAGGTTTCGTACGTTACAATAAAAAATTGAACTTGTAAGATAACTCGTGTGTGTGTATATCCGCTGTCCAACGAACATTCCTCATCTGCTGGACCGATGAAGGTAAAATTTGATACAAATTTATTTCTGCGCAATTTAACAATAATATCTTCAGACATTGGCCTATCAAAAAGAGAGCTTTATTGTGAGAGTCCTAAAGATATACATATTTTAAAATAGTAACATAACTAGTTTTAAAGACAGTTTTAATTAACTCCTGCCCAGAAAATTATTTTGTCCCAGTTATACCCAAAAGTGTAAGTAAAGGAATATCAAAGATGTGAGAAATTGTAACAATTGTAAGAGTCAGGTGTTGCAGGTAGAGAAATGATTATTCAATCCATTCACTTATTTAACTTCGATTCGTAATAAACCATCTGCACATTTCGTGAGAATATTGCGTGGGAAAGTCCGAACTTTTTTCAATCTTTCAATGTATGAAACATTGAAAGATCGAAGTAAGTGAGCCGTGGAGGTATTCCAAGACACCTTTATTTACCTATATTTTCGAATATCTTTACAAGTTTAGATCAAGGTTGCGGTTGAGCGTTTATCTTTATAGGCTCTGTAAATCAAGAACAAATTTATCGATAAAATGGTATAAAGCTAATAGTGCGACTTGTCGGTATGTTTGCTTAAGATATTTCACAGATCCTTGAGCAAATGTAAATAAAATATTATATCACATAGTCTTATCTTGTCCAAATTATTCAAGGTTGCCGGATCAGGCGTTAAACAATTTCAATTTTATGTATTATTTCAGTTTTAATCCAATTGCTTCTTATATTTATATAAGTAATTATATTAAAATTTATAGAATAAACAAATAAACGAAATTTTATATCCTTAACAAGTTTTCGTATTTCTATCAGAGGCATGTATAGGCTAATGTTCAAAGGGTTTTAGGATGTTCATTGAGTGAAATTGTGCTTGTATGCAAATAAAACATTTGCGACCCTTATCTCGTTAGATGAATATATGTTTAAATCTTTTGATATAATAGACGGTTCTAGTTTTTTTTAACCTAATATAGAAGAAGCAGACGTTAATACAACTTACCTGATCGGAAGTAGCTTTAACAAAGGGAGATCTCCCACCAGGTTAGGTGATCATGCCTGGGGAGCGGCCGTGCTCCGAAAGTCTCAGTTCGGAGATGGTATATATGCAGGATGTTGAGAAAACTCTGATAATGTGATTCAGAGTACAGTGGCGCCATCTTTTCATGAGTTGCGGGAGGTCACCTCAAGGTCAGTTCAGGTTATATCCATATTACCCTCTCAGAGTTTTCTCAACATTCTGCATATATACAAGCTCCGAACTGAGACTATCGGAGCACGGCCGCTCGCGAGGCATAATCAGTTTGCCTGGTGGGAGATCTCCCTTTACTAGAGATATATGAACATTATATTTAATCCTCCTACTGAACTACAATGTACTTCTGTTTTACGGTTATACTGATAAATACCATGTAGTAAGTAATAATATGTTTAAGTTACCACAAACTTAAATTTAGTATGACGAACGAACATCGCTTACAGGTTATAAATTGGTGTATTAAAAACATTTTCTCCGTTGAATAATATTCAGAACAAAAATAACAATTTACCGTTGAAATGTAAAATTATGTATGGAGTTTATATTTGCGCAAAAACAAACACGCTACATTGTAATGTAAATATATTCAAAGCATTGTTTGTTCTATAATGTGATCCATAATTAATTAGGGTGGTGTTTGAAATAGCACCTGTCTGTGTATCACTCTATCAGTGAGGCGTAAATATTTAATGGTTATATGATAAAATCACGAAAGCGGAAACTGTGATAAATATTTTTAATGTGAACACTGATCATATGAATACTAAATGGTGCATTACAGGTTTTATTCATAATTGCAGAATTACTTCAATCATGTATTTTATTAGGAAATCTCCGACTTTTTCGATAAGAAGCAAAGATACTAAACTTAAACGTACTATGTCACAAAGTTGCTATTTTGAGGAAAATCTGGTTTGTTTTCATTATTAATAAAATTATCAATCATAGCTGCGGTCCCGGTTCCGAGAACTAAGACGGTCGCTTCATATGAAATTAAGCCGCAACCACTTTCTTCTATCGAAACACAAGAACTGTTTCACGCCATACATAAGCACAAAAATGCATTAATTGCGGTAACAACCACCGATTTTCTAAAAAATAATGACATACAAAAAATAAAGTTACACAAACGCATGACGTAAACGCATGATTCTGTAACACATAAACTTAATAACACTTTCTAATAACATTGCATTATTCAATCAACACTCAGAATACGTATCATTGTTAAGAAATATAATAATGTACGAGTAATTCAAAATAACAAATCACATCAGCGATGATTTCAGAAGCAGAAAGTGAATTTAAACGACGCTATTGTAGTATGAGCGAGCAATTTTCAAATTGTGCCAAGGCCGAATAAATCATGTGTTTCGGTAGTCAAAACATATGCAACTACTTACATTATGAAATATGATGAGCCATCAAAGCCAAGATCGTGACAAACATCGAGCGAGCTTCAAACGAGCATGATTGAAATGGTGCTAAACGTCGAGTATGGAGCAATGGGGTAAGCACGAGTGAGTCTCGAATATGTAATCGTACAGCTACGAAGACAGCAATGATATTACCCTTCTGTATCAGTATGAATCAAATCATGAGCAGAATGAATGACACTGATTGCGAAAAGGGTAACTAATTAAAACGATTTATGAAAAATAAACGAACTTTTTGACCAAAGCAGTTCAATGTGTATGTAGTTAAAAATGGTATATATGAAAACCTATACACGTAAATATATCAGAACTATATGATAATGTATACAAAAATAAAACTTACTTAATATTACACTAAACACAGGAAACTACTTGGTTTCAAACTTTTCAGAACAGTTTGAGAGCAAGTATTTATTACCAAAGTATGATATGTACCTATTAAAAACGGCACAAAACGATATCGATCGAAAATTTCGTGCTTATACCACTGTTTACACAACGTCATCGCCTAATTCCAATGTAAATAAATAAAATTGAGAAAATCCGACAGCAGTACGCAGTATGTTGTTACATCTAATTCTGAATCGAGCCAAGGTTGACCAACAATAGGAATTGTTAGAACAGAACTTGTAACGTGAAAAGAGTATAATAGTAACTTTATGCTTTACTATAGTTAATACTTAACAATCTTGAAATTTCAAATATGACAATAATGTTGTAATTTCACAGCGCAGCTGACAACGGTATCTGTCCAAAAACAAGGGAGGAGAATAAAGGAATTCTGTTCCATTTATTTGAAATACAATATCACAAGAATTCTTTTGTAAATTCAAGGATATTATTATAACTACTTGAGACACCCTCGTGATCTATTTAAACTTATGTGGATACTTGCTAGCAACCATTATTTTGCAAACAGTTTACATGATTATGTGAAGTCCACCATCTATCTTGACACGTTCGAATCCTAAGAGCATACTCTTGCCCAGAAATGGGATGATAACGGATTGATGATGATATACAAATCTATCGGCCGCATTACATCAATTTGCATCACGAACACTAAATATCCTTTATTAATTTCCTTTTTTTTCTTTTCTTTTCATTATATGGAAGTAGTAAACGAGCATGCACTTGATGGTAAGTGGTCACTGCCGCTCTGTAATCAACCCTAGATAAAACCAGTGTCACCTGAGGTTAGCGACAGCTCCATTGCTACTTCTGAGAACTAAGTTGAAAAGACTCGCAAAAGTATGTCCCTTCAGACCAGAACGCAACAGCTCCATACACTACCTATTGTTATTAGCCAGAAATAGATGCGGCGGTGATGCTTTCGGAGTTGAACCACAAAGAATTCTTCCACCTTAAAACTTGAACATCATTGAGAATGAATTGAATAATTGACTGATGTTTTAATTCCACAAAAAATGAAACATTAATTTGGATGTATTGCAATATGTAATTAGTCCTCAATACATCATTACACACAATATCACATCATGCATAACAATATCCTAATATCGTAATAACCATTAGTCAGTCTAATGATATCAGTGTTGAAAACAAACATGAAAAATGGTAGCTCAACACTTGACTATAAAGTGGGTCAGTGTTTGTTAGTCGTGATTGAAGTAATTACTATTGATATAGCAGGTTAACATCTATCTACATCGTTCAAATCGTTATAAATGAACTTACTGCATGTCTATGAATAGACCTTGCATAAGCGGTCAATCTGCAATTTCATAATTGTTAAGGCTCTCTCATATTAGTTTGAAATCGTAACATCGAGCTTTATTGATATATACAAAATGAATAAGTCATTCTTAACATACCAATGTTAAGGCTTTTTCATTAACATTATTTACAATTGAAGGAGTGAATTTGTGTAAATAATATTTGTACTAAATTTATCAAATTTCGATAGGTTAATAATACTAGTGTATATGGTATTATTGGCATTCTCTAAATTTAATAAAAATAATTGGCAGTGCTTTGTTAGTTAAATGAAGAGCCATAAAAAAGTCATGAAAATTACATATTTTTCTGTAAAACTCTTCAACTGACATCTGAAGTCGTATCAATTGACAAAAACATCTTGCCTCTCATTGCAATACAATCAACAACAGAAATTTTGCTTTACCTATCCTTAACTCGTTGAATTGCATTCAAATATTAAAATGACAAATAAGGAATTACGATTCAAATAGTTGAGAAGGTCTTCACAATCAGTCTACATAATAGAACTACTAGAAGCCGCATCGGTAACCACTTTGTCAAAGTCAAATCTCTAGTGTGCTCGAGCCTTAACGAACATTGGAATGAAATAAAAGATTGGAAGCAACATTGAGGAATGAGATAGAAATGGAAGTCAAATGATTTGACCCGAGGATTCTTGGTCACAATCAGCGTGCGAAGTTTTATTGGTCCCCTTAATAATGAAATACAAGCCGTGCTCGATTGAATGCATACATCATCGCTTTGAATAACATGTGTAACGTTGGAGCAATGACTCGGGTTGTTCCTGGTTTCAAAATATATATTTTGATTTAAGTTAAGAACAATTTTCACTAATATTTTGTGTGTTGTGTTTTGTGTTGACTGCTTGACTTACCTGTGTGATCTTTGAATAAAATCATCAAATCATTAAAAAACGATAACAATTTTGTTGATTCTACCGTTCTACATACAAAATATATAATACTGTTATGTTATTCAATCTGTCGCTTTTATGATAAACTTCCTATTGAAATCGGTTTGTCAATTAATAAGTTTAATGTTTTAAGGGTATTATAAACTTTCTGATTACATAGAAGACTAAACAGCGTAGGACTGAACAATCATATATAATTCCATAGTAAATTAATTAAGTGTCAAAGTGTCGCTTTGCCAAGCAAGCCCCTTTATTTTGGAGCTAGCTTTTAATGTCTATAGTAAAATCAAGTTGATGTAAAAAAAATGTATTTTCTGAGTTCCTTTCCGGATCATCTCAGTTATGGTGGTCATGTTTCGATCCAATAGTAGTAAAAAAAATAAACTGACAATTTCGAAGTGCCTCTGTAGGCCTACACAAAATAAAGACATTTCATTTCATGGATATTACATTTATGTCTATTTTTTGTTTTAATGATGGTTGAAGAGGTTATGTTTTCATATGAAGTGTATTAGTACGATGTACTGATACTATTATGATTATGAGGTTTTTCTCTTCTTATTGTCACATTTGTCGACCCATAGGTGAATATTCTCATAGTATTTCCTAATATAAACAATTTTAAGTTAATCCTTATAGGGTAGCGACTGATCTGTGTTCTCCTTTAGATACGAATTGGTATTATTTTCAGTTACTTACAGGCGTACGAGTGATCCCTTAATATCAGACAGACGACATACTCGTTTGCTGCGTTGAGTATCCTCTTCTTTGTCGTTTCTCCATTGCTGAAGATGGGTACGAACCCATGAAAGTCCTTGACAACTTTATGGGTTCTTCTCCAGTTTTTCTGGTTTCAGTTGTTTTAGGGCAGTTCATGCGGAGTCCGGTGAGGGTAGTAGGATAGCTATTGTCCTATTTGATCACACCATCGGGTAGGTATTCGGCCGCGAGGTCTCTTTCTTTCTACCTTACCCAGTTCTACCAACTTCTCTCTCTTTGACAGCGATACAAACAAATATCCAAAGATCCTCTGGTAGCAAATAGTAAGGGAGTATATTGCTGGTAGTATCAATTTTATGAAAATACCAATTTAACATTTAAGTTTGTCTTCATGATTCCAAAAAATTAGGTATAACCAACTACTTACATAGTTCATAAGGATTTATGACTAATCAAAGATACATATATCTTAACTTTATACGTATCCCCATGAAATGTAACATAAAACTTTCGTCAGCAACTAATCAGCATTCTCTCAAAAAATTTAATTAAAGTCGAGTAAAAATATCATTCTGTTCTAATGCCATGTTTCACTATTAAATACCAACGAGTAGCGATTTTGAAATATCAAAGCGATTACAACATCACATAAAATATTATTGTATTGAGTTATGACTTCTTTTAAGAAATTAAGTAATCATTGGGTTCTGTAATGATGTATATATTCGCATATATTCGCAAGAACGGTCATAAGTTGGTGATTGATGATTATGCTCGTGTTCGCATTTTTTGTAATACACAAATATTGCTTTCAATTTCAATGCCATTACAGGTATGTAAAGAACTTTTCCTCATGTAAGTTAGATTCTGTTTCATTTAAAATTACTGTCTTCGTTCCTTAAACATAAAAGTAGAAAAGTAGTTTAGCACTTCTGTGTTTTGTTTTGAAGGTATATATTACAGTTACACAAGGAGACAACTTTTCCTATGTTATTATAATAACGGAAAATAATCTAAATAGAACCGTTGCAACAAATCATATCACCTAAAGTTATGTACACATTTGTTCATTAATAACTCGCTCATCGCTTATCGCTGCTCGCTAATCATAACACAAGTAGGTATGTACCGAAACAAAAAGTAAAAGTGTCATTAATAAACATGACAAGTAACACTAATGATTCGGGCGCCCGAACGAATGCATTTCGTTAAGCGCATGTTCTTACAGTTTAAAAATGCGTATGAGATGAGTAGGTTAAAAGAGAATGCGATAAAATTATAATATGTTTAAGTTTAGAAAACATCTTCTGTAGGGCGCAGTTAAAAATATGTATAGTAAATACATACGTATCATTGTAATATCGTGATTTTTTTTTACATTTGAATTCAAAATATTTGGATTTCTTCAGCAACTATAGAATCTTGGAAAATAAATAGTAGCGGTTTAGCGCGGAATTCGAGTAAATTTGCAATAGTCCCTTAGTTATGTGTAAGTACGTATAATAGGAAGACTCAACAAAATAATTATAACATAAAAAAGATGTCCTAGAAAATTTTGGAATGACTAACATAATTCAATATAATTATGTATTCGACGAAAGGATTATTACGTGATAAAATTTGTATAGTTCATAAATTAATTCAAGGAAAACACTATAATTCTTCTTAACTTTTTTCACGTCTAATAAAAATACATAAATTCATAAAATAAAAAGAAATGTCTCACTGAAATAACTGTCCTATCAGATCGCATGCGAGAAGCGTCCATCATATTTTATTTCAGTTCAGAATTGCGTGTTTCTGAATATTTTAAAAGTAGCTGGTCGTTAAAGTTCCAATGACGGAGATAAGAATAACAAACTGTTGTTTATATTCAGATACATAAACATTAACAGGTTCTATTATTTCTTAGAGATTCAATATTTATATTATGTCGTTATTGGAGATAGACGGTATCGTAACATCTGTAACTGACTTGACATGTTGAGTAAAAGCCAGAGAAACGAAAAAATAGAAAAGCAATTCTTTCAAATGTAATTTGTGGTTCATGTCCACTAATATAATTCGACAGTAAACATGGTAACATATTGTTATTGTCTCTTTTTCTTGATTATGAAAGTAGGTATGTTATTTTGTCAAATACTTGCGTAATTATTCTCTAGTAATTTCTTAGATTAATCGTACGATAACTTAAAAATTAAGGTCGTCCTTTTATTCACTTTGCAAAATACTGAAATGATAAATCCAGCTATTTATCACTTTCTCGTTTATAAGCTTAATATTTATCACAATATTCCTACTTTCTTCTGTTTTTAATACTTAAACTGAGTAATAAATGGAGATGAAACTTTTTTATTTTATAGGAAGACCACATCGCGCAAAGAGAAGATAATCAGTCGGTAGAGACAATAACAACAAAATATCATTCCAAACAACAGCATCACAAACTTTTAAGCATAAAAATCCGCTGACTAAAGCTATAACGACTAAAAATACGCATTTGTCGCATCGAACACATTTTTAGCCGCTTGGTCACATATGATTTAATGGAGCGACGAGAGCTTCGTTAACATTAATAAATTCATAACCCTTACTACGAGACACAAATAACTTACGCTACTTAAAAATATAGTTCACTTTTATCTCGAAAATGTGTTTCCTTCAATAGGAGAAAAAACTTGGTTCTCAACCACTAATGTTTCTAGAAATAAACGGTGTACTATCGGTGTATTTTTACAAAAAGACCTAAGATTAATTGATGTTCCAAGATCTAAGAGATAATACCATGCTATTTCATTAATTTTCTTTTGATTAGATTCAAATATAGAGCAACATGCGAAAACTAACACGGGAGTGTTCGGAAATACCTATGCATTATGTAGACACACATTTATTACCACATAAATATTTTCACTTATTACTAACATTAGATATTATTTAGTAACTAATTAAAAAAGTTGATCTTATGTTACGACAAAAATATTATCACCTAAGTCACACCAATCTCTACTGTTTCTCGATTGTTACGCTCACATCAACCAAAACCGGTAGTAACGACCAAACTCCTTTTCTACCAGACGCTTTTAACTTTCCTTCGGCACTTCGTTAGCAATGTTTGTGTTTATTTAGAACGTGATAAGTTAGCCCGGTGACTGAGGACACAGGACGTGTGCCGACTGTGATCATTCGTTTTCACACCCTTTGATTGCTCATTTTATCAGCTGACAGGGAGCGATTATGTTTCCGGTAATGTATACTGATGGAAAAGTATTTTTGTGGAAGTTACGGTCAGTGTACCTGATGTCATGATATGACAATATTTCATGTATTTATTAGTCTTTCTCTTCTATTCTGTATCAATATTGTCATGTCATAGATCTCTCAGTTTAAAGAGAGCTTATGCCGCACACCTACAAAAACCTCATACGAAGGTATATATAAAAGATATACCTTGGTGATTTGATTGGAGCCACCGATATGCTTATTGCTGCCTAATAACAAAAGATTAATTATTTTTGTCTTTTGATTAATTCTTTTTGTTATATAATTTAGTAAGCAAAAATACACTAACAACGCATTTATGACTGACCTTCTCAAATTCTTTCTGAGATCGATTTGTTGATGACCATGGACTGCAGCGGCCGCTTACTAACGGTGAAATGGTTTTTTGATCAGATTTAAGTAACAAATTAGCATGCAGTCCACCTGATGGTAAGTGGTTACTGCCGCCCATGGATATCTGTAAGCAACTTGATATAAATCATTCTTATCTGAAGTTGATCACAGATGCGTTGCTGCTGT
>DWPF01000655.1:0-10448 GCA_018251575.1 Cecropterus bathyllus | reverse complement strand
GGAGAGAATCAGCCCTACAACTTTGATAATGAGGGTCCACTTGCCCAGATACCCACGGATGATGAATCCACTCAGAATAGTTTTGATCTCCGGTATACCTGAAATTAATATACAATTACCATACTGTCTCGAGGTTTACCTTCTTTTGCATCTCTTATAACCATGATTACTTTTATCTAACATGATCATATAATTTCAGATACAGTACCTGATTTGGATACATGTAAGTCAACTACACTATTTATTTGCTACACTTGTTTTTTAAAGATTGTTCATTATCTCTTACTTAAATATTGGTTTGCTCACCAATAAAATTTTTAAAGGGATATAGAATTTATTTTCTTATTTTCTTTAATTACGTTTAACATGCAGTCCACTGGTGGTCGAGTTGAATCTCATCCAATCTCAATTAGGGTTCTCCGCAAACATCACGTAATTTGAGAAAACAGGATTAAATTTAGTGAAATCAGTATTTATTTCCTAATTTCTATCAATCCCACGTACGATTAAGTGGTGAGGCTCGAGAAAAGTCTAACTACATCTCCCCGAGAGGAGAGACGAAGTCAAAAAATCGCCAAAATCACCACACACAAATTGACGCCTACAAGCATACGGACAACCAAAGCAGAAATAACGGCACACGTAACGTTCTGTGTTAGTCCTGAAGCGTGGGAACACCACAACGCAGGTACCAACCTTTGATTAATGCATAAATACCACTCCGAGGCCACGTAAGTATTTCTAAGTGGATTGCATTACACATCCGTTTATTACACTTTACGTCCATTAAAAACCGTCGGATTCTTATATTAACTAATAAAAATCCCTATATTTATTGTAAATATCTTGTCCTGATACAATAGATGATTAAATTAGTATATATTTATTACAAAACTGGCTTTCAATAAAGTTAAATACGTCACATAAAAAAGCAATCAAAAATTAGGTTATTTACGTCAGACTATTTCTCGTGGAATTGTTAAAATATTTTCTCGTCTACAAATTACGAACAAACTAAAATAAGGCAAACTTTATAGTTCCACGAATTTAAATATCGAAGTGCGACGTTCTATTTGACATTCAATTGAATCTACGAACGATACATACCTATTGTATAGAAAATAGTAAGTGCAATAGGTTGTCCGAGCTATTTATAGAATATAGATAAGAACATTAGGTTACGTATGTATCAATAAATCATCGGGCCACGTGAACCGAAATGAAACGCAACTTAAAGAAAACTATCTATTTGTATTTGTAACAACCCCGCATCGTTTTATTATTATTGATTGCATTTCATACCTTTACGCGTCATTCTCAGTCGTACTGAAAGCACTTGGCCTTGAAAATCTTTACGTGTACACAATACAAGTATATAACCATTTATCATGTTACGTAACGGAGCCGTAAACGCTTATATACTTATATTGATTTCTTGCCACTAGTTTTCGATCGAACACGAGTTTACAAAGTTTCAAATTGTTTCCATTGGCAAGAAATTACGCAAATGTCTAACCTGATTTAATACAAAAAGTAATAACCTAAAAATTACTAAATGTAAAACATCGGTTGCGTTCTGAAAACCGTGTCAAAGCGTTTAATTGGCGCGTTAAGATATAGAAAAGTTGTTTTGAACGAAGCGAAGTGTGGCCGAGTCGAAAATAATATCTTGGAGAGGCCCAAAGAACTCCGGGCGGATGTTATATAGCTACGTAGATAAAACCTTCCGCCGTCGCCAGCGCTCCAAGCGGCAGCTGAACGAAACTGACTTCATGCCGTGTACACCCCACCAAATGAGTTTCGTCAACGACCCATCATTATTTATATATTTAATTACATATTATTTATTGCTTATTTTGAAATTGTATTTTTTATTGTCAGGTTATTAAATATTTTAAATCGTACGATGGTGTAATAAAGTGTATATAATTATTATTCAGCATTATAATCAATTTGATATATATTAAATGTTTTATGTTTAACTTGCAAAATAAGTTAATAAATAGTCGATTTATATTGGATTTATTATTTCATAAAAAATCAATGTAAATAATATTGATAATAATAATGTAAAGGTTAACTTTCAAAGGAAATAGTAGTCGAAATTTGGTCGAAAATTATTAAAATATTGTATAATATAACAATGTTAAATGAAAAGAAAATCTTTAAATAAAATCATTTTCTAAATTTTAATAAAAAATAATATTGATGTGATTTCAATGTTTTTAATAGCAAGTGTATTACTTTGATATGTGTATTTACATGATGTAAAAATCTGTTTGTATTGAAATGTTAGTTACATTAGAATATTGTCAATGTTCAGGGAAAAATAAAAGAAGGCATCTACTAAAACAATTTATTGAAAGAAGTACATTATTTCTCTATTGACTACTTAAAAACCTTTAGAGTGAGCCCAGTCTATTAGACTCGTAACAAAGTCCCCTTTTACTTCTATAAACTTGGCTAGTTCATGTACTCTAGTTTCTACATAGCGTTCATGTTTATTTTTTAAATATTCCTTGATCTCGTCGTTCAATAGCCAAATATCACCTTCAATCTTCTTAATCTTTGATATTTTACGTTGTCCACGGAAAGTGATGTCTAAATATATGGGAAGTTCATGATTTTTTGTTCTAACGATCATGAAAGGTAAATTTGTTGCTTCTTCTTTTGGGGGTATCCAACCGGATGGATAGGTTTCCTTAGGAGTAACAGGTGGTATCGTATCGAAGGGTAAAAGTCTCTCTACGTACTTCCACTCTGGAGGATTCTTCACTACTTCAAAGTCATATTGTTCTTTTATTCTGGTCACAAACGGTGATTGTGAATAACTTGAATAGCTTCTCGACTGGGATTGTACCTGTAAAAAGTTAAACACAATTATTATTTTTTTATTAATTACATCTTTAGTCGCAAGTCAGAGTTATAATGTATCAATATTAATTTAAAAATGCTTCTATAAAATACCGTAAATGTAATGATAATTTAATATTAAATTAAAAAAGTAATAATAATAACTTTTATCAGATAAACAAAATTCATCATTAAAATTATGCCAAAAAAATAACTTGACGGGCGAAACTTGTTTTAGCGACCGTACACCCATAGTTCTGTCACATGTCGCGGTCAAAGCAACATTACAACACAACGCGCGAGAAAATAATTAAATAATTACCGCTAGTGATTCCGGGACAGCTCTTATACCCAAATCAGTTGCGTTGTTCAGGATTCTCCCGGATTTTCCCACAAAAAAGCGTGCAAACGCGCACTGTGAACGCCACACGGTCGCCATTTTGAATAGCGAATAGAGCGATTGCTTGCCGAGAGCAATAAGAACTATATTATTCGTTTCGAAGGAAACATTATGGCGGACGCCTGCAGACATTTGGGCTTTTCAAAAATCGTTTTCTAAGTTTAATCGCGAGTTTTTATTGAACTTTTTCGCATATTATGGTGTGTTGTGTGTCCGATTGACTGTTTATTGTGGTTTTTGGCGATTTCGTGGGATAAATTGTGAGTATTTTGTGAGGACATCGCGGAGGTGCGCCACGGGTAGGGAAATGATTTGGTGCTTTCTGTCTCTCGATCGACGCATACGCATCGCACAGCTGTAGGTGGCGTTACGGTCATACGAGAGGCGAAACGTACCACCAAAACATAGGGTTTTCATGACTTTTCCGGCGAGTTTTTCTAACAAACGGCCGCTTTAATCGTGAAAACAGTTAAGTATTTAGCATAAATATGTAGTGTTGTTTCCTTTTAGAACGTTAAATACTGAGGAATAAAAACAAAAATATGTCAAATAAATGCGCGAACTTGTTGATTGTCGAGCACGACTATTGTTTACTGCGACCTGTTTAACGAAAGATTTTAATGATTTATACGAAAATATTGACGTTCAATTGTTTGTTTACAAGTTTTAATATACTGATTGATTAAATACAATTATTTACGTCCAATATTTTAGTGTAAATACGATTGAGGATATTCTTAACATCTATATTACAAAATTCCTGCATATTTTTTAAATACCACGTTGTTAATTGGTGAATTGCGAAATGTTTTAATATAATTTTGTTTACGTTACGTTTCAGGACTAGATGGCGTGTTCAGGAAACATATTATGCCTCAATGTTGTCCAAACACCAAGGAGTCACTAAGAACTGAATATACAAATAGTGTCAATCAGAGGAGTGATAATTATCATCAGTAAACCTACTGACTGGAAACCAAATAACAGAAGAGTAAACCTACCAACTAAGTAAATCTACCAACCGCTTGGCACCCTCGATCAATCATAGATCAGTTCACAAAGTCAAAGCTGACCTACAGCCTGTACCTGATGTCGAAGAAACGGGGATACCTCCCACCACACATTCCATCATGAAAACTAAGCAGGCTAAAGAAGACTTGGACAAAGGCATAGATGAAGACATAGTGGAACCCAAGACCCGTGCCCGTAAAAAGGCCTCGGACATAAGCGAGGAGGACAAGACCAAACCAAGTCAAGATGAACCTAAAACCTCCAAAGAACCTAAGAAAACTGTAACTAAACCTAAAATAGTAGCAAGGAAGCGCCCTCTCGGCATCAGAAAGACAAAAACCTTGAGAAGCAAGAAGCAGGTGGCAGTAAAGAAAAATGTACTAAGACAGACTGTCACACGAGCGAGAAAGGCAGCCGTCAAGCCTGAGTCTGATAATCCTCAAGAAAAAGAAACCGTCCCTTTGATACCTGCCTCTGATATCAAGAAGGAGCCAGTTGATGAGACTACACCTAATTCTAGATCATCAAGTCCCAAAACCAGTGGAAGAAGGCCGAGATTAAGTTCTGATATGGTTATGATGAAGTCGGTTTTAGGTGACCCATCAAGCACATTAGTTCTTGGACCCCGCAGCCCATATTCAATGCGCTCAGAGAGAAGTAATAGTCCATCGCTTTACGAAGGCAAGAATTTAAGGAGTGGGAAACCGAGAAAAGTGAAAAATAATCTCTTAAATGAAATTATGATGAAAGAACAGAAAAAAAGACGCAGGTTACTCTCAGACTCAAAGGCTACTGACGTTGGAGAGGCTGCAGAAGAGTGTAAGAAACTAAAGAGAGGACGCTCTTGCTCTCGTGATGGTAGTGAGATCTCCAAGTGCTCAGACATCACGGAATCAGATATCAGCTTAAATGAAGGGCTCAATGAGACAGAAGGAAGCAAGGAGCTCAACAAAAAATTAGATAAATCTAAGACTGACCTAGATATAGATATTGAAAATAATGTACAGATCTCGACTATTGGAAAAGTGCCTTCTCTTAATATTGACTCCAAATTAGCTGAAATCAAACTGGATACAGAGCCTAGTTCTATAACGAGTGACAAAAAAAAGAAAAAAATGAGCTTAATAAGAAGTACTTCATTAGATTCTGACAACAATAATAGTAATAGGCTTAAGTTAGACAGTTTAAACACACAAGAAATAGAAGAAAAACTGTTATTGAAGACTGAAAATGATACGCTTTTTGAAGAACGTAGTAGTATATTGAACTGTATGTCAAAGACATTTAACTCAAAAGAGGTCTCCAAGAACATAAGGAGAGCGAGGAGAGGAAGAAAGAAGGAAGGTGTGGACAGAGCCAGACCTAATCCCTTAATGACCAAGAATGGTATAAGTAGCACAATAACTAATGACTCAGCAGATGACAAACAAGAGTCCATTGATACGTTAACTAAAGAAATAAATGATCTCATATACAATCTGGACCAGAATATAGACCAAGAAATGAACAATGATACAAGTGTGACAGAGCAAACACAGCCTAAACCAGTGTCTAAGTTGTATGGCCAATCTAAGCCACTGGGTGACAATAATAGTATTATATCACCAGACACACCAATCAAGGACAAGGATATTATATCTCCATTAATAAATGAGACAACTCCTTCAAAGAATGATGATAGTGAGAATATTCGGTTACATTATGAGGAGGATTCAGCAGAAAAATCGACTGAAAATAGGGAGATCACATACAAACATAGCACCGTCGCTAGTATCGACAAGCTAATGGATAGACTGAAAGAGTTTGAAGAGTTTGATAAGAGAAGGCAAAGACAGGAATCTGAGTCAAAGTCGAGTGATAACAGTTCCGTTATGGTCACAAGCGAAGTTGTTTTAGTAAATAAATCAGGAGCTGACATCAAACCTTTGAAAGATATACAAACTGTAAGATCACCTGAAAAGGTGATTGAAAAGGAAAACGTTTTAAGTTGTTTCGAAAACAACTCAGCAATATCTATAGTAAAACGAGACCATGTGCGCAAATCCATAGATAAGGACCTGTCTAACTCTGTTACTTTAATAAAGCGAAATAGCTTCAGCGCTCGGAAAGAATCCACAAGCTCTAATCATTCAAAGGAATCTGATGCTATTAGTATTTTTGAGAAATCTTTAGGTAAAGACGTAACGTTGACTGAAATAAGAAAATCTGTAGATAAAACTACTCCACCCACCCAGATTGACCTACATCAGTTTACAAATCCACCTCAGCCTGAGGCTCTAAGCCCGACCGTAGCGAGCATGGTGTTGAATTCAAGTCAAATTTCTATAACTCCACGTGTTGTAGAATCGAAGCTAAACAGCAATGAAGTGCAGATCACTAAACGCAAATCTAGAGATTCAATTTCTCGGAAATCTTCCGAATCGGGCGTAGAAACCGAGGAGAAAATGGCCACGCTAGAAAAAATTCGATCGCCTCCCCATCAGATGAGGTCTCCAGCAATTTCAATCACACCTACGCCTGTTGCGGTGAAATCTCCCGAAGCAGCAGTGCCCATGGAAACAGAGGCTTTAGCACCACCGCTAGAAAACATAAAGGCTATACCTGAAGATATCCCATTGACTTCCGAAGTACCGCAGATCGAAAGCACTTGCGTGAGTGAGGCAGTTACAAATGAGGTAGCGCCGGTGATCGCTGACTCTCCGCTACCTGAAACACCGGTAGTGCAACCAGTTATAGAACCTGAAGTGCCGCCGGTTGAGACACCAATCCCTGAAACTCCGGTCAGCGTTCCAGAGCCAATGCCCGTAGAAGAATTGCCAGAGGAAACACCAGAAGTTCCTGAAGAAATAAAGGAAGAAGATCAAAAAGAAGTGGAAAAGGTAGAAGAAAAACCCGTAGCAGAAATAAAGCCAAAGAGTCCCAAGACGAAATCTGCTAGAAATTCCACTGAAAATCAACCGGGACCCAGCAACGTTCTTCTCGAGACGCCCGAAAGTCAGAAGCACAAGGAGAACGTCTTACGAACTCTCGGGCTGATAACCCACAAGGCGGCGAATGAGGCTAAGATTGAGAAAATGAAGCAGAAGGAACGCATATACGGCCAGAACTATTGCGGGATGGCGGGAACCAGCAAGGGTAAGGTGAAGTCCGACTACACGGGGACTTTGAAGACTGTGATAAAGCTGAACAGGGGGACGGGCGAGCGGGACAAGAAGAAATACAGGAGTTCGTTGAAGATGACCTTTCAGAAGAGCAAGAATCGTTCGGGCAGGCCGCCGCCGGAGGTGGGCGAAGCCGGCAGCGAGGACGACGCCTACTACACCATTGAAAAACGCGAGGTAAATATCAAACTTGTATCTTGGTTAATATTTTTTTACAGAGACTTTAGAATGCCTTTCCATCATTTATGCGCGAGTTAGCTAAGTTATAGGTGTGTTTTAAATCTACCAATAGGATTGCTTCATTTTCAAGTAAATTTGTTTTAATCAAAATTGAACAATCCTATTAGTACCTTTTCCATCTGAGTGGTAAGGCATCCTATATAACAAACGTCTATATCTGAATAGTAGTTCTATTTGAAAAGGATCACATATGCGTAGCTAAGCTCTAGTACCCGAATTTCAAACAAAACAGTAGAAAAGCTACTACAGCACTGTTCACGACTAGTACAGCGCTATATTTTACTTATTAATTTTTTACATAACCTTATACTGCCTATTTTTGTCATATTTTTGCTTGATTTAGCTTTATTCCTAATTATTACATCTGAATTGGTGACATGCTCCCATTATATTAACGCATAGTATTTGCAATTTGGTTTGTTAAAAAATATTATTGTTAACTAAAGTGACATAAATCAGTATTTCATCACGCGACGTAGAGGTTCATATATTTATAATATCGATATCAATCAATAAGTCATAGAGACGTTATTCCTAACTAGTTTCATTTGAATTACTTGTTATTACGTTTATCAAAATAAAAAGGAGGTATTTTTCCGCCTCGATGTACTTTATACACACGATATTGTAAAAATATTACTAGGGACTTTTCTTTAGCAAGCAACTAACTTAACCGGCAGTTAATTATTAATCCAATTACAATGAACAAGCAAGAAAAATAGACTGTGTTAAGTTCATTAGAATAAAAAAATCCGGAGTGATATATGGACAATTTAATTTATTAATACTGAAATGAAACGTTTGTTGTACACTTATTTAATTAGTATTAAATTAAACTGTTTTATTTTTGTAATGTCGTGTCGGGAAATTAATACGTATTCAATTTTAAATTACTAACAATCAAAATCAAACGGTATATAGCTATATTTGCATCGAATATATTGCAGTATTTGTATCGTGTATTATTTATCTACCGAATTATTGATTATAATGTAGAACAAACAGTATCTACGTGCGTAGAGAAGACCACAAGTGGTTTTGTGGTGTGGAAAATTATGACGAAGTTCAATGCGCGTATTTAACCCTCGATTTTTAAATTTCAGGCAGGTAGTAATTAATGTTTTGTATTTTCTGCCTCATAATAATATGTTTTTCATATATATGTTTTGGTTATATGTCTTTTTTACGTGAAAGTCTTCAAAATAAGTTCAGATATCATTAAATTAGTTTTTTATCAGATTGAAATAGCAAACGAGCATGCAGACCAGATGATAAGTGATGGTAAGTGGTTGCTGCCGCCCATGCCATCTGTAAGCAACGTCATATATAACAGGGGTTCTATCTTAAGTCGATCACAGATGCGTTGCTGCTCCCGAGGAATGAGATGGTCGCCTCATACATAAGTGAGCCGGCAACCACACCCTTCCGAAACGCAAGAAGGAACCTTCCCTTCACGCTAGAAATAGGTGTAGCGTTGGTACTTCTCCGGTCGAACTACACTGTTTCTACCACCTGTCAAAGTTTTAGTTTTAATTCCGAAGTATTTTTACCTTGAAGCTTAACTACCATGCTTCAATAAAAAGTAACAACAACCCTCTAACATGGTCACAAGAAAAACCACGTCATAAAACCTTGTTTCTGTTAATGCACAAATATATTGACTAATTTGTATGTTATTTTGTATTCCAGGGCGGCGCGGGCGCAACATCAGATGGTGGGCACAGAAAGTCTCATAACAGTAATCGACTTAACAACCACGGTGTGTGGATATGTGCGCTCACCCTTACATGCGTAGCTAGGAGCAAACACCCTGTATTGGTCGCAACCCTTAATGCCACTGGCTACGGGTCCCCCCTACGATAATTAAATGGACGCATATGAAATTTTCGAAATCTAACGTATATATTTTGACGGATTCGGGAATAAGTCGTGACTGACATATTTTTTTATTCCTCTATTTCAATCCGTATCATTTTAACACAACTGTTAATTCTTAGTTTTGTCTATTCAATTAAGGCATTAGGCATTTCTTCCATTTTTTCTAGAACGTATTTTTTATACTAAGTAGACTAAAAATATGCATTTAATTTAAAGATATTCAAAAAAAAATGAAAAGAAAAATTTTCTACGTGAAATTATTTTGCTCTACTTAAGGATTACGATACCCTGTTTGACTCATTCATTTTTTCTTATTTGATATGGAAAATGCTGGAAGGCCTTTTTATAGTAGGGAAGTAACAAGGTAGCATGCAGCCCACCTGATGATACGTGGCCACTACCGCCCATGGACATCTTTAAATCAACCCTAGGTAAAATCAAAGTCTCACCTACGGTTAGCAGCAGATGCGTTGCTAACCGTAGGTAAGATGGAATGCCTCGCAAAAGTATGTCTCCCTTACCACACTCTTCAGACCAGAACACAACAGCGCATAACACTGCTGGTATTAGGCGGAAAGGTGTGGTGGTGGTGCTTCCGGAGTCGAACCACAAAGAGTTCTACCACCTTCAAATATATATCGGCCTGTCGTATATTTGTCATTTTGTATTAACGACAAAGCGGTCACAAGGTCGTGCGGTCACTGCCTGCCCACCTGGACCGTCTCCAACGAAACATGTGACTAACGGACGATACAATTAGGTCATGTTAGATTTTCAACCCTTGTAAGTTATAGCTACTACACTTTATATCGCTCAATTCTGAGCACGATAGTATACTCCCGATTGGCGGAGATGTAGAGGATACTTATAGTCTAAAAAATCTGGATGCAAACGGGTCTTTCATA